>JBBPRR010000387.1:0-25066 GCA_038093115.1 Hortiboletus flavorubellus
CGTGCGGTAGCAACCATCGCAAAAGAGGACGGGTCCGTGGACCTACAACTTGGGGCTATGCTCCGGAACAAAACAATGGTGTCGCTTTGACCGACATTGACAGGCCATTTCCAACCACAAATCTGTATCCCCATATTCCACGGTACGCCGTAAGTCCAACATCAAAGAGACATATCCATATCCAGACACGGCCCATCGAGGGATCTGTTGTTTTACATCTGTGGACTGCTTAAACGCAGCGTATGTAAATATACGCGAAGTCTGGAACAATCCACGAAAACAGTTTACCCACCTCACGCTGCCCGAACGAGCGAATAACCCGTTGACATGGTCTGCCAGATGTCCGGCGAAAGATGGAATGGCTTTCGCCGGAAAGAGGAGTCGAGGATGGTTAGAGGAAGGCAGTGCAGGCTAGGTCCAACGCCAAGCAAACAACTGCTTCATGGACCTTTCCTGAAGGTCAAACCGCCATCGCAACTGGAGTATGTCAGGACTGACAAAGACCGCGACATGTGCACCCTCGGACGACGCGGCTGACAGCTTGAATGCGCCGACGCCAAAGCTGAGATGAGTAGGTAGGTTACATTCTTTGAATTCACGTGGCGGAACGCCACTTTGACAGAGCTGCTGAATTTGGATTCCTCGAGGGTACGCTTTCCCAGCATCTACAACACGCAAACCAATGTATGGGGGCACGCGCAATCCTTGGTTGTCTTCCAGGTCTCCGCGTCGGCATCAACACCAATCCATGCGGACACATGCCTCCAGCCGCCAGCATAAAACACTAGATCAGCGCATTCCGACCAGCGCATTGGGGGCAGGCAGAACCACCTTACCACGACAAACTCCAAGATGCCGATCTCCTAACGGCGTTTAATTCGGGTGCGGGTTGCGACTCTATTGACTTCTGGTTCTGGTCGTTATACCGTAAGATAACTCGAACGTGTCATACCTGACCACTATTTCACAGATGTAAGTGACGAAACAGGAAATGTGCTATCACGCTGACCTGAAGGGAAAACGCAAAAGTTGGTACACAGGCAAGACACACAGACACTGACAAACTAGATGATGACAAACCTGAATAGTACCTCGGGTTGTAAGAAACACGTCGGAAAATGTAGGCATGACCATCGGTCAGGGAATCGGCCAGGTGCAGAAGACGTGCAATGAACACTTTGGCAGAGGAAGGCAGAGAAAAAGACAGAGACGTCCATGACGGAGCAGGCGACTTATAGTATTGTTCTGGTGTCTGACCCACAAGCCATGTGGGTGGTGGGTTGTCTGATCCGTCAGTGGATTTGGCCTGCCTTCAACTTGGATATGTCAACGACAATACCCTCGGTAGTACTAGTAGTCTGGACGACAATTGCCCGGACACTGATCCAAGTGGTGATCTGATCTGATATGTCCCTATATTAATCAGTTTCTGAACCATGATATGTCCCGACTACTACGTGCCAGTGGTCAGAAAGTCCACTGTACGGTTTTAGCAAGATCTGCGTTGTGAGTGCTTGATTTGACACTGAAACCGTTTGTTTGTTCACGATCACGTGTAACCGTTTCGGAGCCTGCTAAGTGCTAAGCCTACACCCCCAGCTTCAATATTGTCGAATGGAACACGGATCTCCCCCCGAAGCCCGCGTGCTCGCCGTAGATTGCAGAACTATCCATTTTCTCATGATGCGTGAGGTAGCCTTGACTCGGGCAAAAATGCACACTTGCTCCCGACGCTACACAGTGCACAGTGCATGGTGACGACGGTATCCTTGCACTCGCACCACCGTGCGACTCGTTCGCGCCAATCAGTGAAGCCCAAAAGATGGTATCCGCCGCGCTAGAGGGCTCATTCTTCATCTCACGGAACCGCAAAATCTGAGGAGAGCGTGCACCAATGGTGCATCTACTTGGTTTCACCCAAGTGTAGAAGCCGAGTTGTTTGCGAATCGAAGGGACGAGGGTTTGGAAGGCCGTGGTCCAAGCCCTGTTCGTTCCTAAGAAAGTCTGTGCTCAGTCCCACTGTGTGAAAACCTCCGCGGCCCGTCCCACCTGTATGGTTCTTCTATTTTCAACTTGCGACCCAAATTGTGAGGCTAAATCAGCCGACAGTGAACTCCAGCAAGGTGAGTGTGACTGCGGTGTTAATACGGAGTCGGCGCTGGTTCTGGGTTCTTAGACGCCTCAATTTAGGCATATTCCTTGATAATGCGGTTCCGGTGGTGCAATCAATACATACCTGATGAGTGATAGCACGAGATAAAGATAAAGATAAATACCATTTCGGCAGAGATGACGCACCGAACATGGATCACAGCCTTGACGATGAATAGACCTGTAATTAGCTTATCTCTTGGCAACACTAACTCAATCGGGTGTGACCAATTCCGACCTCCTGTCGCCTCCGGATACAGCCAAGGGTACTGGTATTACACGCAGTGCATTGACAGACAATGAGTGAGATGACGACGGGAACAGAGCCATCCACGACGATAAAAGACCGGAAACGGGAACAACGCCAGGTGTCACTAGTTTTGGATAACGCCGGAGAGCTCCGGGAGATAAAGGCAGCAAACAACGGGGATCGATTGTCGGAGAATGCGAAGCAGTCCGCAAGAGATGATCTGTCAGGAATACCCGTGGTACGCTCGGGCGTAACCGAAACATTGATCGCACCTCCGCTGCTGGAAATGGTGAAGTTTGGACGCTGTGCAGGTCCTTGCGGTCGAATTCTGGTCAGCAGCAGCTATGGCCCTAGTGAAGTGGTCATGTATAAAGAAACGCTTGCGGGAATACCCCATGGGTGACGACGGGTAAGGGAGAGTAGTGATCGCTTGAGCGCTAGTCCTCGGCGAACTTGGCCGATGGTGTCTGTAAGGAACGCTCTCATCTCAAGAGAGGAAGACTAATGGGGGCGAAATCCGATGGAGCCGGACCAAACTTGCACTCGAATGTAGCAATGGTCAGCGCTCTGAATAGCACAAGTCGCGCCTATCGTGGTTCGGGCTGAGCCGAGGTCAGTCAAAAAGGCGTGAATTGGGTACGGAAGGGCGTGGCTTGACCACGTCCATTCTTGCTATTTTGGATGATTTGGATGCGTCATAAATATTTTTAGTGCTCCACACGTGGCGCCGACCTGTCCCGCACTTGATGAAAGTCGGTCCATGAACGATCCCATGGCGTGCCTGCTGCAGTACTGTGGTCGCACTGTCTCCGGATCTTGGCGCCTCTGAGTCGCCGCCCGACATCGGCGGTGGTACCGATATGGTTAGGATAGACGCCTGCGGGTTTGCCTCGTGGCAGTGGACTGTCCACTGACACGCTGGTTACCAGAGCTGTCCAAATTCAAGTCAGGACCGGATCCTGGGTGGCAAGGATGATGTGTGGCGGGGTGTGGTGTGAGTCATATCAGGTGTTACGCCGTGGGCATGACTATATCCCGCCAGCGCTTGGCACCAATCGGATCATGGTTTGTCCCCTGAGGCATGAGATGCTATTGGTCGTGTGCCAGCGTGGGCCGCGGCGACCTATGCACGGCACGCTCTACGTCCGCGCTGTTTACAAGACCAAAGTGCTCAAGTGTAATAAAAGCGCTGATACTCGCGAAGCACGTTGTCTGCAACGCTGATCGTCGTGCTGTCATCGCCAGGTCGCAGGGTGCTGGCCAAGTGGCATTGACACACTCCCTGCCGTGTCGGCAATCACAAAAGAGAGGCCACCCACGTGATTGACATTGACTCCACCTCTTCTGGAGGGTTTGCTTTAAAACCCTCGCTCTCTCTTCCGTCAACGATCCCACCGAACAGCCTCCTCCTCCTCCTTGCATGGGCTAATCCTGCGACCATTGATCTATTGCTTCCCGCGAACTTCGCAACCCTGGAATCCCGACCCCCTCGGCGCATGTCACCTAGTATCGCTTTCGATAACTCATCCTGAACCACTCATTCTCATTCTCGAATCATCATCGTATACTCATTCTACTCATCTCGCCAACATCATGAGTGCCGCATTCCGCATCTCGTCCGCACTTTGGGAAAAGATTCACCATTTTGCGTCCTTTCCCCAGACCGGAGGTGGGTCAGCTCTCTTCGTCATTCTCTTCTGCGTTCCGTGTGTCCTCCTGTCTGCTGCAGGACCACTGCAACGCTCCTCGACGCCGGGCATCGTTCTGGTTGATGTCATGATGCCGTGAACTTTGAAACGTACCCATCCCTATCTACACACCTGCTTTATTCGATCGCTCGTGTTCGTGTGATACTGATCGAGACTTCATCCTAGTGTCCCTGCAACAAATGGTTCTCTTTGGGCAGCACCCCAGTCAAGGCACTCTTCTGAAAGCCAGTCAGTTTTTAGTCGGTAAGCTGCCTATCTTGGCAACTCGTCTGCTTTCTGCCCCGCTGACATCATCATGTGATTTTGATCCAGAGGAACTTCCAGTCCGCCTTGCCCACCGTGTGAAGGAGCTTGACGAACTTCCATATAACTTGAGCGAGATGCCCTCCATACGTAAAGTTAAGAACTGGTATGCGCAGAGTTTCGAGGTGGGTTATTTCACTTCTTGATTCACTCCACCCTGTGAAGTTCCTTCAAAATTAACGTCATCTTTCGTCACTACTGCAGGAATTAATTAATTTTCCACCTCTTTCCTTGTCACCTGCAGCCCGCCGGTCACTATTTGCTCGTTCAGACAAGGAAGACATGAATATATATCTCCCGAAAAGCGTTCCTAATCCGTCTCTTATCACCTCTTATCTCGACGAAGATGGCGCTGCCAGTGGCCTGTCCTATGGTGAGAAGGACGTCGTCCGCGGAATTAAGGTTGGGAATGTAACCTACAAAGGCAACGGGGTATGTGGTTTTCGAAATGGCAACATTAAACTGCGTGTTCCGGTCGAACGAAGGTAGCTCCCTTCCCTGTACGGACCCGTCCTTTCTGATTCCCACTGTTCTACACAGATACTACGCTCAGACCCTTTCCCATGCCTACCCACCAGAAGTCCACGACTACAATGCTCGATTCACAAAGACCTTGGATGCTATCAAGCGTAGACATGATCCGACGGTGACTACTGTCGCTCAGGGTGTTTTGGAGTGGCAGCGGGCGAAGGGTATCAAATCGGGTATGGGAGTGGGGTTGCCTGCGTATGGGCAAAGCGGAGGTGAAGTGCAGGCGTGGTTAGATAGGTTTTATATGTCGCGCATCGGGATACGGTTCTTGATTGGACAACGTGAGTGGTCCATTCCATGGGTTTCGTTCCTTTTCTGATTCAAGGTAAGATGTGGCGTTGAATACCCAGGAACCACACAAGGATTATGTGGGCATTGTATGTACACAAGCCGTGAGTCCTGGTTTTCTTGTCTCACGGCGACTTCTTCATGCGTGGCTTCCATTCAACAGAACATGCACGATATCCTGCAGGAAGCCATCGAGAATGCCCGGTTCGTATGTGAAGAACATTATGCAATGTTCCGAGGACCGCCTGTGCAGCTCATTTGCCCTCCCGATCTGACGTTCGCATACGTACCAGGGCATTTATCCCACATTGTTTTCGAACTGCTCAAGAACTCACTGAGGGCTGTTGTTGAGAGGTTCGGGGCGGAGTACGAGGACCGGATTGCTGAGAACTCTTCCTCTAGTGCGAGCAGTGGTGGGTACCCCCCGATCAAAGTGATCGTGGTTGAGGGTAGCGAGGATATTACGATCAAGATCTCGGACGAGGGTGGTGGCATTCCGAGGAGCGCTATTCCGCATATCTGGACCTATATGTACACAACCATGGCGGGTCAGAGCATCGATCAGGACTTCCAGGTAAGGAGCGATTTCGGATATCCTCGAGGGAAAGGGACATGAACTGATTTCATTGTGACAGGCGGGTGATTTCGAAGCGCCGATGGCAGGTTTCGGGTATGGCTTGCCCCTTTCCCGACTGGTGTGTCATCTATAAGTTTTTCTTTTGCGAGTTCAAGTCTCACTTGTTCTGCCCGGACAGTACGCGAGATACTTTGGTGGTGATCTGCGCCTCATTTCCATGGATGGCTTCGGCACGGATGTGTATATCCATCTGAACAAACTCTCGAGTAGTCAAGAGCCGCTCCCTTGATTGGCTATGGCGCCTTGCCGCACTTGGGTAAACAAGACAGACCCCCTGAATCAGGAGGGTTGAATGTTATCCTGGAACAAGCAACCGCACTGTGCCGTGTGTATTATGTACCGTATGAGAGGTACGGTACATCGTTTCGGGCTGGGTCCTGCCCCTGTATCATCCCTTCATTTTTCGCGTCGACGTTCACTGCAGTGTTTATATGTTACTACTCTCGAAGTCGTGTAGCTATACTCGCACATTCATTGAATCTATGTATTACTGACCCCCCGTTGACCCCCCGTATTTTGAGCTGTTTGGTATGGCTGTCAACAGCAACGCGTTTCGTATGCACGGAAGTGAGTGTGGCCATTTCAAGCTAATTGGCTTCGTGACATGGACTCGCCAAAACGTGCTGGATCACCCTCTTCCTCCTCTGAAACGAAACGTATAAAGCTTACAGTTCCATTTGGCCAACAATCTCAGGGCGCTTCCCCCATTGACCCCGAAAATGCACTTGGAAAGCGCGCGGAACTCGACCCCATCCAAGGCGGCGAGATTGGCAACATACCAAACGACCCAGATGGCGGTGGAGGAGGGATGGGTGGAGAAGCCGCCTCGGGAGAGGTGCGGGTGCTGAAAGAGGGCGAGGGGGAAGAGGATGCGGGCGACGTGTCGATGGGCGAGGTCGCAGATGAAGACGTCGAGTCGGGGGACGAAGGCGACGACGAAGACCCCGCCCAACTCGAAGCGACGCGGTTGAAACTCGAGGAACAAGCCCGGAAATACCTCGCAGCGCAGACGCACGACGTCATCATCCCTTCCTATTCGGCCTGGTTCGACATGTCGACCGTCCACCCTGTGGAGCGTCGTGCGCTCCCAGAGTTTTTCAATTCAAGAAACCGGTCCAAGACGCCTTCGATTTATAAGGAGTATCGTGATTTTATGATCAACACATATCGTCTTCGTCCGACAGAGTACTTGACCGTCACGGCGTGTAGACGAAACTTGGCTGGCGACGTCTGTGCTGTGATGCGCGTCCATGCATTTCTCGAGCAGTGGGGGCTCATCAACTACCAGGTGCGATTTTTTTTTGCAGTCCTGTATTTTCATTTCGTTTGTGCCAACCGATCGACTTTGTAAGATCGACCCAGAACAAAGACCGGCAGCACTTGTGCCGCCATTTACGGGACACTTCCGCGTCATCCTCGACACACCTCGCGGTCTTCAGTCTCTCCATCCCGGCACACGCCCTTCTAGCACCCATCCCGCTACCAATGGTGTACCAAAAAATCAAATGGTGCCCGCAACGCTCGGCGCTTCCACAGCTGCTTCCGCTTCCCTCGAACTCCGTAATTCCATTTATCAAACCACCTCGAAAGCCTCTCGAGAGCTGAAACCTGCCGAAGCCAAAACGCTCGCCAACGGTATCTCCTCGAACGCCAAAGGAAACATGTCGTACCAATGTGATACCTGCGGGACGGACTGCACCGCGCTACGGTATCACAGTCTAAAAGTCAAAGAATTTGAGCTCTGTGCGCCTTGTTATCTCGATGGGCGGTTCCCCTCGACCATGTTCAGCGGTGACTTTGTAAAGTTGACCGTGGCACCGCCCGGCGTCGGTCATGGTGCAGATGATGAATGGACGGATCAAGAGGTGCTGTTGCTTCTGGAGGGGATAGAAATGTATGACGACGATTGGACCGCTATCGAGGATCACGTCGGGACGCGCACGGCACAACAATGCATACGGAAATTCCTCTCGTTACCGATCGAGGACCCGTACATTGCAGCGGAGGGGGATCAAGGGCCGCTCAGATATGGAAGAATCCCGTTCGAGCAGTCGGATAATCCAGTGATGAGTGTGGTGGCGTTCCTGGCTGGGGTGGTGAACCCCGCCGTTGCCGCGGAAGCAGCCAAGACCGCAATGCACGTTCTCGCCGAGGGTGGCGCGCCAAGGGAAAACGAGAAGGAGAAACAGGGGGACACCAAGGAGGGTGCAGGCAGGGAGAAAGCCGAGGGGGAGACCGCGATGCAACAAGACATCCTAGAAACACCGGCTGCGCCACCAAACGGTCAATCGTCGACCAAGACAACCGACATGGTCGTCGACCAGCCTGCAGAGTCGACCAAGTCTGCACCGAAAATACCACATTCTCACGTGGCGCGTGCTGCTGGGCTTGCTCTCAAATCGTCCGCACGCGCTGCGTCGGCGCTGGCGGACGCAGAGGACGCGACGCTCCGGAGCACGCTCGCGTCGTTGATCAAGTTGACACTGACTAAACTGGAGCTGAAGATGACCGCGTTCGAGGAACTGGAGGAGCTCCTCGAGGAGGAACGAAAAGGTCTGGAGAGCACACGCATGGCGCTCGTCAATGAGCGGGTGAACCTCAAACGGATGTTGGACGGGGTCAGGAGCGAGCTGGGCAGGAATTCCAATCTCGGCACGACCGGTCAGGGTACGCCGGTGAGCGAAGTACCATCGGGGACCCCGATTGAAGGCGACGTCGGACCGGTGAGCGATGGTAGCTTTGCGCAACTGGGTTGAAACGAGGGGAGGACCGAGAACGTGCTATGATTATTTTGTGCTATTGCGATGTGTTGTCTGTCTCACCTGTGGTGCTCTTTTTCTATTACACGCTCTGTGTACACTTGTCACTTCGAATCGTCTACCTCACTTTACTTATTTTGACGGGCCCCGACGGGAGTGACCTTGCAGGGCAGCTATAGTCAATACCAAAGTTCAAGCTTTCAAGTATGTTTCTGCATCCAATACTGCTCAAACCGCCCCGACCGTTAACTAGCGTACAGCTTGGGTATACAGGTAGTACAAACAGAGACCAGATATACATAGTATCATAATTCCATGACATGTTCATCAGAGAGCCGACCCGCAAGATCGCTCGCCTCCGCCTCAGTCAGATTCACCCATTCCTTCTGACCCTTCACTTCCTTCAGCTTCTTCGCTTCCTTCAGAGTGTTCACGATAGCCTCTTGCTTGAGAGACTTCTTCAGACCACGCAGGAGAAGATCGATTGTCCGTCTCCCCGCGAATGCGAACCACCGATCCACGTCATCGGGACAATGCGCCTTTGGTGTCGCCTCAAGGCCGCCTTCCTCCATAAAGTCGGTGAGTAGTCGCTGCATCGTCAGCATCGAATCCTCGTACTTTTTCCTGTGTTCTTCGTCTTCGCCCTGCAACACCGTGATGCACGCGTGTTTGACGATGCGCATCGCTTGAAGCTCCCGGTCGCTTTTGTGCTTGTCCCACCAATCTTCCATCCGCTTCATCCTCCCGAGCCCGGTGACGATGAGCATCATGGGTACTTTCCCATCACAAATGTAGTCGTGGAACAGGCGATAGTTGTTCTCCACCGCCGCTGTGACCTTGCTCCCGACCATGCATAGCAACACGAGGTGGATCCCTCCAGCATCTTTGGCGCGTTGAACGAGTTCGTACATGTTTCGGATGGCGGTGTGGTAGACTTGGAGGTCGAGGTAAGGATCTCTGGGGCCGATGACGTAGAATATACGGATGTTCTTGGATTGGAGAGTGGCATCGATGGGCGTGACCGCCATAGCTTCGCGGTCATAGTCAGTGAGTGGCTTTATGATGATATCGTCAACAATGAGGTTGATCACCCTGCCGGCAGCGACGCCTGGCTCGCCGCAGACGATGACGTTGGTGGTCTTGACACCAGGAGGGTGCCGAGGTAGTCGAGCGACACGCTCGGCTTCAGTGGGCTCCGTGACAGCATCCAGATCATCTGATTGGTCATCGGAAGAACTCTCTCCGTGTCGGCCAATCACATCGATGTCCTGCAAGACGTATCCCTCCAGGCGCGATTCTGCGTCACTCAACCGCTCCAAGCTCCCTGGAAAGTCCACCACTTCGTTCGTCTCGTCGTCACCTTTGTCACCCTCCTCCTCATTGCGCGGAAGGTGGATCCGGTAGTATTTTGATGGCTGGATCTCTTCGAGATAGATAACAAGGGGGCGTTGGATCTGCTCACCACCAGGAGGGTCAAAACTGCACCGTAGAACCGCCTTCCAGATCCTCCCCTCCACGTGCTTGATAGGGGCAATGATGTGGACCAGATTGTTACTGAAGGAGAAGTGCGATCGATAGTACTGGCCTCTGATACCATCCACATAGTTCTTGCGGAAGTCATCTTCAGAGATTTCGTAGGATTTCACGAACTGGGATGGAGAGGACGCGAGAAGTCCCGTCGTGTTTGGTGAAGGGGCACTGGGTTCACCCTCGACCGAGTCTGGGGCTGGATCAGGCGCCGGATCAGGCGCTGTATCTGTGTCGTCCATCCCGACGTCCTCGGGCTGGGTGATGGCATGGCTCGAGCGCCAAGCGAAGAGGGTTTGATCGGCGTATTTTGCGATGATCTTGAGTTGCAGATCTTCGAACGCCTCATCCTCTATCCCATAGGTGGTGTTCATATGGACTTCGAGTATACCCAACAACGAGTACGCCTTGTCTTCCACCTTGGTCGTTTCCCTGTCTGCCGCCCAAACCATTTTTTGAGATATGGTTACTTCCCGAGGAATCTTTCTAGATCGGAGAATCTCGCGGCTGATCCCCGTACGCTCTACGATGCGGTCTATCAACTCCTCTGAGTCCCGGGTACCAATCAAAGTCCAGTCTTTCGTATAGAACTTGACGCATTTGGGTGCAATCAGCTCTTGTAGGGTCCAACCCCGCGAGAACCAATCGCTTTCAGTGAATTTGGTGGGGTCGCTGACGTCGTGCAGGTGGGCGTAGCAGACGTCCGAGTCGCGATACCACTTGTACATCGAGTTGATCGCCTCGTCGAGTTCTGTGCTGCTGCTCTTATCGATGCAACAGGTATCCAGCCAAACGTAGTCGAGGTTGTCTTGCACGGCCTGGGCGCAGGAACCGTGGATCTTTAGGTAGCCCCTAACCTTGCTCCGAGTGCGCTCTTGGTCACCGATGTCGGTGAAGAGAACCTCCTCCGATTCATGACCCCATCGATGCGATACGATCGCGTAGCCTCGAGGGGGGGTACGTTGGTGTAATAGTTCTAGTTGTTTTGATCTCGAATTGAGGAGACGCATGCTCCTATATATAAACTGTCGGGATGGGGAGATTAAAGCCCACAACACTGCGCGACATACTTTTAGAGATGCAATCGAAGTGTCCTTGTCAACCACTGATCTTTCGATCGAATCTGGCCCGTTGGCCAGGAGGAGCTATCGCTGACAAGTAAGCCAGTCAGAGTCATTGCAGCGAAAAAAGTAGTAGCACATACTCTAATTAGAATGCGAGAAATGTCTGGAGACGACAGAGCGTGCCCAAGCTGCGGGAGATTATATAGAAAACAAACACGAGGCGGATGAGCGCTTTGCTCGCACTGCCATGTTCCTTTTTTAAACGTCGTTGATTGTGAGGCTAGAACTGGCTACAGCAAACCTCGAGAAGAAGAGTTGAAACTACCACATACTACAAGGGACTCCTTCGTTCAAGTCTCTGGCGTGAGGTGATTTTATGCAGTGCCAGCAGGACTCCATTGGGGGTCTAGACGTCCATCCTCAGCCGCTTCCAGTTCGGAGGTGGTGTGATAGCCTGGTACTACTTGCCCGATATGGGAAGCGTGTGACAGGCGGCAGTGCCACTCAAATTGTAGTCTGGTGACCAGCTCGTCTAAAAGAGGCAAGCGCAAGGCGACTCAATGCGTTATGACCGAGTGGGAAGCACCGTGACCACTGGCAACGCAGCAAGATACAACAGCATGGTGTGCATTGAATCGAGAACAGAATTGACGTGAGGGTATTTCTATGAACAGTACTAGTTGAGTAGCGCTCTTATAGCTTCGGGGGCACCGTCTGGATCTCCAATGAGTACTTTACTCTGCGGGAGCCAGTGAACCAGGTCAAATAACATACGGGTTTGAGACCATTATAATCACCATAAAACCAAAGATTCAGAGTAAGTTTAAAATGAAACCAATACATGAAAACGGGTTGATGGGAGAGAGAACACCAACCTTACATAGTAGATGTTGAGTTCTCTGTCAATGTTGAGCTATCAAAGAACTCACCACTGGACGAGCAATGATTCGTCAATCCGCACGTCGACGCTTTTGTGGTGGTTCCGAAGCTGTGTCGAATGTTTCGTCTATCTCTAGTCCTCGCTTGGATGATCGAAGTAACAATGATGACCCAGGGCTAATTCGTGCATCGCACTCCATGTCCGAAAGTGATAGCGGCATAGTTCTCTGTGTAATGTCGCGTGTTGTCTGCCTTTCGCATGTAGCAGAGCTGTGATCAGACACGGCCGATGTCCCCTTGAAGTCCTTCTCTTCTAGTTGCTGCCCTTGAAGAATCTTGCCCATGTGTGTATGTGCAAAGGGTCGCCCTCTGTTCCGAATCGCGAGTAGCGCCATCACGGAAGGCAGGGGAGATCCTGAGAACGTCATTTCCATCTCTTCGAAACTACCAGGGATGTTGAACAGATTCCGCCTGATTGCTGTATCATCTGGAAGGTCTGTTGTACTGGTTGGTAAGCCGAGGAAACGACACAAACGGAGGTATGATGTATAGTCTCTCATATAGAGTTGGCCAGCGAACACGTTCAACTGGTCGATCAGATCCCAAGGTGGAGTCCAATCAGAAGGCAGGGGAGGAATAGAATAAAGTCTGAGGTCATCGGACGGCTTCATGCGTTGAGATGTGCGAGGTGCGTACACATGAAGGTGGACGTATTCACTTGCCCTGATGTCAGGCATCAAGCGGTCAGCTTCGAATGGGCTCAGCAGAACTAATAGTTGGTTGTGGTCCTTTTTACGAGAGAGAATCCATTGGACGGGTCGGAGATACTGGTCCATGGTCCCTCGAGTGGACTCGGGATCGATCGTGTTGCAGAAGTCTGCCGTCGCCAAGATAAATGGACTCCAGACGTCCGAGTCCCGCAAAGCTGCAGAGCTCGTTTCTAACGACGTGAAGACGGGAAGGAAGGCGCTGCCGCAGTGCAATGGAGGGATGACACCAGTCTTCACGAAGGTCAAAACATCTGGATGAAGAAAATGTTTCGCCGGTTTAGCCTTGGGAGGCAGCTCCACCTCCCGTTCACGCTCCCGCTCGCGATGGACCTCCCGTTCTTGTTCTTCTTCCATCTGTGCACCGGGAAGTGATAGAATGCCCAGGTCTTTGCAACGATGCCGGATCCCTGGAGCTAGTGCAGACATATCGCTTTGAGCGTTCTTAGTTTCACGGGGCTCGTAGAGATCGGCGAGCAATTTGAGATCTGGCTGGAGCCATGCGGCTAACAACTGCTCCGGCGTAAGCTCGTTATTGCAGAACCGGGACCAAGCGTCATATCTCATTTGATGGCTCATTCCTTGTTGGGCCCAGTAAGGAGCCCGCCGCTGAATGTCGATCCAGGTCTCGTTTATTGCCCAGCATAGGATGTCGACCGTGGTAACTCGAGTGTTCGGCTTGAGATCTTTTTTGCTGGCCACAGCACGGATGCTCTGGTCAACCTCAGGTGGCGCAAAAAACATGACCGAGTGACCACAGCCCAGCTTGCGCATCCGCATACAACCTAAAAACACAGACGGTAAGATTCACAAATCAAATGACGGCGCCAAAACGAACCCTGCACCAGAGTATCTTTGGTCACTTTCGGACCTAGTGTGACAGCTGCCCTTGACCCAATAGGGAGTTTGATGTCGGTGCCCCTTGTGTGTGCGTGGTCCAGATAGACAATGCAACGATCTAACTGATGAGAGAGCGGTGACGATGACATTGGTTGAGTGCTGCCATTTCGTGTGAGCGCCACCAATTCGTTATTCTCGCTGAAATAGATGGCACCATCAGCAGCGTAGGCAATGTCGAGCCATGCTTTAGCCACTTGATGGTTGGAAAAATCGAGTATCTGTGCACCAACATCGAGCACAACACGAATTTCAGGTCGTTGGGTGGTCACCAATCGGAGGAATTCAAGCGTAGTCTGTCGCCCACCATGGTGAGTGACGATGTAAAAGTCATTTTCGGGCTGGAGAAGATAGGAAAGAACCATAGCATTGGTTCCCTTCTGGTGGTCGAGGTCTTGCTGAGTAATGGACATTGGTAACAACCACCGACTATCGTTGGTGCCCGAAAATCCTGATGTGACTTCGGCTCAGCAACGGAGTCGAATGACACGCAACGAACCGCATGTTTACTCACCGGTTATCAGCTTCTCCCGTTTCTCTGCTAAATCCCAGCTAGACCCGGAGAGTTTCCAAGGGAATTCCTTCGCTTCCTTAGGAAACACCACTCGCGAAAGGTAGAGATCTATAGCAGCTTGATTTCGAGAGAAAAGCGGGAATATGACATTGTCCCATTTCTCCGAAGACCCGAGGTTGATCTCGCTGAGTTTTCGAACGGAGTCTGGCAACATGTCGCGATCATACTCTTTCACCCAAAGTGCGTATTCCGTGGATGGATCATCTTGGTCGAGTAGAATTTCGAAAGTGACTCTGAGTTGCTTCCCGCTGAGGCCGGCATAGTAGTAAGATAGGCATGTGAGAATGATGGTAAGATCTGGATGGCCGAACTGGGTATTGGGTGCTGGCACGTCTTTGGCCCGATACGGAACAGCGAGCATCGTGGAAGTTGGTCCGATGAGACGACCAGAAAGTTTATCCCTGCGCGGTGAGCCTGAGACAGTACCATAGTCAACGCGCCATCTCCGCTCCGCAAGAGCAAACAAGAGGATGTTCGAGGCAAGGAGACCACGAAGTAGAAGTAGTCCATTCCAAAGATTTTTCTGATCAGATTGCTGAGCATACTCCTCCACGTCCTTGGCTGTATCGGAAAGGGGGAGGACATCCTTGTCAGACACGAAACTCCGAATCGCCTCATGCAATGCCGTGGAGATGTGCTGAAAATTGAAATTAGGGAGCCGTCCAGCCATCACGTCCCCTACGATCATTGATATTAGGCGGTGACCGACGTTAGAGGCTCGCATGACACGAAAATGCGGGAATGATCCGGGTAGGTCGCATCTATACTCCACGCAGTCGGGGTGATTTCTTGAGATGGTATGAGCATGATCCCTGACAAGCCCAAGAACCTGCTGGACAATCGTCCACCTATCAGGGTATCCGTCCACATGTTGCTCGACGCCGATCGTGTAAATCAATTGAAACCGGGGATGAAAGATCTGGTCACTCTCGTCCACGAGATCCCGAACATGATAATGAATCCACTTCTGAAGGTTTACCAACTTGGACGCGTTGTCCAATGCATTGTGCGGATCATCACTGTGTTTCTTATGACACCCAGCCAGAGCGGCTGCACCCTTTGTTCTTGAGTAGTTGGGTGACCGGCCCTGCCATCGAAATATGCCACCCACAAGGCTGGCTTCTGGAAACTGTGGTCATACAGTCAACATATTCAACAATCATCATATATAATTATTCATGCGTACCGATCTGAGTGACACGGCGGTCATGACGTCCTTGTAAATCGTTTTCTGAGACTTTGGTAACGGGTTGGCCACAAGCTTCCCTTTATGTATTTGTTCCTCCATGGATATCAACTTGAGTGACATGACATGCTCGGGCTGGACAAGTAGAATTCCACGCTCAGCCATGCACTGAGACATGAGCTTGTGTAGATCATTGATTTGAACACTGGTGACCACACCATGCTCGTCGTACTCGGGTGTGCGGGAGAAGGGCAGGTGGTATATTGGTCTGTTAGCGAGCCCACCAAGACGAGCAACCAGTGAGTCAAACATCTGGACCGTCAATGTTTCTGGGACAATGACACGGACAAGCTGCTTGCCGTCAGCGAGAGCGGCAGCAACGATGGGAATGATCACGGATGATTTCCCTTCACCCATGTTCACCTGCATTACTGTGTTTTCGCCCGATCCAGGGGATATCATTTCCATTGCAACGTCCGCCTGATTGCGACGAATCAGAAAGTTTCCTTGAACCTGCCACAAGCAAGGAGTAATGTTACTGGATATGAGCGGGCGGAAACCAGAAACGCACCTGGATTAAGAGCCAATCTGGGTACTCTTCAGCATTCCACCCATCACATCCCTCGTTCTCCAATTCCTTGGAAAACTCGTCGTCCAGGCCATCCAATGCGAGTCGGAGCAATCTCCGGGCACGTTGAAGGTCCAAAAGAAGTAAAGCCAACGATGTTATGCATTTCTTCCACTCAATGGGAGGGTTGATCGTCGAGGTGGATGCGAGACATTGCAAGAGGTCACCTGCTGTAATCGCCGGCCATTGGCCAAATTGATCAAGTGCTTGTTCAAGATCGGTCGTTGGACCTAGCCTCTCCTGTAGAATCCTCAGAGCCTCCATGTAGTTGATCCTGCACTCCACATAGTACTTCTGGAGTGTGTTAATGTGATCTTCGCCCTCCACTCTGTGAATCATTCGGAATTTCTTGGGCACACCTGCACTTGTCTCAAGGAGAGTAAGGTATCTCTCTTTGAATGGGGGTCCAGATTGATTGATTTCCAAACGGGGGAATAATTGATTCAATTTAGGAATATCACCTGATGATGTCTTGCGACTGGTGGAGAGCGCAGTGTGACGGGGTGGTAGCTCTGGCACCGGCCGGTCGAAAAGCAGTTGATCGAGCGTGATCAGCCACTGGGTATGCTTGCTGGATGTATATCGTAGCGGTATGACCCGGTGTGGAAAAGTGAGTGGTGTATCAGATGCTCCAGTAGAAACGATATCAATATCCTCAACTTGAAGCTCCGAGTCCCACTCTGGTAATGAGGTGAGATCGCACTGGCAGTTTTTCGGTAGGGTTGGTACGGTGACATTCCGCGGAGATAGGTGTGCAGCTCGTCCCACAGCCATCATGTCTTCCCAAATACTGGCCTTTGGGCCATGGTTCCAGTAATATCTCTCCCGAATTTCGTGGTTCGCAATGTTGACTTGAGGACACTTGGTTAAATTCCAGAGTTTAATGTCATGAGCAATGGACCTCAGTTTCATGATTGACTGACACCCAGCCGACCGTAAGAGACAAAGTCCTGCCTGAGCACCAGTTTTGCCTGTCAGTGGATCAGGCCGATAGCAGCTTGTCATGACATGCAGGTAGGCAAGATATCGCGTGCTCTCCAAGCTTCCATCCCCTATCAAGCAACCCAGCTCGGTATCGACGTTATAGGTATAATAGAATGGTTCGTGGGGGTCACTGAAAGAGCAGGCCGCAAGACCAGCCTGGTGATCACCAGATCTGGTGGGATAGCCATTCGGTATGAGGACACGTCTGGGGACAAGCGCCGTCGGAACAATGGACCCCGCAAGGTGAGTTTTCGACCGAAGAACGAGGAGGTTCTTCAGACCGAACAATGTGTCAACACATTGATTCTCGTCGTAGACCATGTTTTCGAAGTCACGGGACTCGAGTTCTGCCCTCTCGTTTACGAAAAAGGACAAGCCGTAGCAGGGGATAGTGATGGATAATCGTGAGACGGAGTCAAGGAGGGAAGTGGTAATTAGAAGATCCCTGTATGGGCTCTGCTCATCCGAAGACATGTAGCCCTCATGGGGTTGATAGGAGTTGTGGAGACACCTGGAGATCATTGCATAAGTTGGGCTTCGGATGTCTACGAGGGTCTCATGACCCCTGTGCATACGATATTGTCCTGATGTACAATCAATTTTCCAGTGCTCTGAAGACTCTTCCCAAACCTTTTCGACAGGGCGTATCTCGATCCTCGATGTGGACAGATTCAACCAATGAATGTGACCATCGACAAGGGATGCTGGGAGATCTCTCTGGAGTTTTCCCGAAGGAATCAGCTGGAGAACATCATCCGTTTGATGGCATTGCACTCGAACCACCAAATCGTCAGCTCGTTGCGAAAAGTGCACCTGCAGGTATTTGAACCATCGTCGTTATGTCATGCAAGGTTGGACAGTTACCTGGTGTTCGGACGTCATGGAGAGGATTGTGAAATCCATTCCTGGGAGAGTGGATGGTAAAGTATAGAGTCCTTGCTGTAAAAGATGGTTCGGAACGTTTACCAGCATCAAAAACTGACATACCCCACACAATATTTGTTGGTATTTTGGAGGGTACCAGAAGTCACGCGGTAATCTACCACACGGTTGGCCATCAACTCGAAATTCCCCATTGAGCAGGTTGGTGTGGACAGATTGCGAGGGATGGTCCGTGGTTGCTTCAGTTTGACATACAAGCCAACGAGTGTTTGGATACTGCAACTGCCCCCATCTATATGCACATGGCTTATGGCTGACAAAGATCCTGGCAACTGCAAGGTCAACACCATAGTCTGATGGATCAGCGAAGATTTCATCCCTCAAGATTTCCTCAAGAGCGAGAGAGAGACAACTGTCTCGGGCAAGGAGCAAACGTGAATAGCTGAAATCGATCCGTGAAGAGTCAAGGTTAAAAGAGTTGGGGCCAAACCATGAGGCGAATTCGGAAGAGAAGTCGGGGGGTCGAGAGTGTGTCTGTATAAAAAAGGCGCAAGAAAGGAGAGCATCGACATCCTCTGCAGAATGAAAGAGCTTGTGGAGAGTAGCAGGATCGACGTCAAACGTACTTCGACAAGTGGCGGCCATGTCCAGCAAGGAATGGCCGCGTTCTTCGTTCGTAGGTGCCATTGCCAGGTCGTATGATAACTCTTGCACCCAGTTGAATGTCGTCTGGCGGACGCTCCGAAGAAGTTCAATGGCTCGCTCCGAGACATCTTCGCTGGGGCTCGATGCAAGCACTCGGGTGAGCAGCAAAGAAATGTTACCCATCAGCACTGCGTCGATCGATTGAGCTCCGATATCCACGAACAAGCTTTCAAGCTCGTCTAGCAGGGCATTGCAAAAGCACGAGTCTTGGAGATCTTGGTGCCAGATCCATGCTCCTGTATTCAAATCGAGCGGTCCAACTTGAAAGGCCGCATTGGCAAGCAGGTAATGGGCATGGCGACGACGCAGGTTGAGAGTTCTACTACGCAGCCCATGCAAGATGTTGAGCCATTGGAGCGAGCCACCGTTTCGCAAGTGCGCAAACGCAATGAATTCATCAGGGGTCAGATCCGCGGGACAATTTGCTTGAGCAGCCAAGACGTCGTTAGAAGTGTGAGAGGTATCATGTAGCCTGCCACCCCTTCGCGATTGTGCGAATGTTTGAACGAATTTATCGGAAGTCAGATCCGCAGGACAAGCAGCCAAGAAGTCGTTGTAAGCGTGGTAGGCGCTTGCATCCTTCATATAATTTTCCATGTCTCTGCACTCGCGAGGAAGGTCGTAGCAGAAAGAATACTGCTTCGTCTCAGGACCGGCTTGCCTGAGCGTATAACATATTATCGGGCCACATCGGGAAGGGAAGTTCCGATAAAGGTCGACCAAGCGGAATTCAACAGAAAGGGGAGGTGCTTGGTGCCCCACGAAGTAAGGTTGCAGTTCAGGAACATCTGCGACTGGGGTTTCTGGGAATGTTACGTGAGTCTGCGGGGGATCGAAGTACTGCAGAAGCCTGACGGTGGCAGAACGCCAGGTACGAAGGCATGCAGGGCTTTGCAGCTCAAATACCACAACTTTGGCTTGTAATGGCAAATCAGGTAATGGTGATTTGGAGGCCTCTACACCATCAACTAGCCGTCTTCCGGATAGAACAGGACTTGCCCCTTCCCCGGGCTGCGAGCCATCACGTCCAACAACACCTTTCATCGCATCTTCTTCAATTCGGACTTTGAGTTGCTGGAGGTGCGGGGATTGGTCATAATAACGGACAGGGAAACTGTCCTCAGTAAATTCATTCGAAAGTACCGACCATCCCGGACGTGATTGGGAATGGCGCATAGAGAGGTATCGGTAAGCACAGGAAAGACGATGAAGGCTTGTCGTCTTGCGAAGCAGCAGTTTTTCCAGGAAAGTGATTGGGATTTCGGGAGAATACTCGGCGAGCATGGGAATCTCCTTCACAACTAGCTTGTCGAGAGCTACACAGAGCTCAATCGCCGTCAATAACTTGTTGGATGCACCTTCTGGATTGGTGCTAAGACCGCGGACATTCAAGTATTTATCCAAGAGGATCGCGAGCTGCGCGCATGCTTCATCTACATTCGTGACGCAGGCAAGCCAATCGTCGATGCCTTGCTCAACCGATCGCTCGACGTCGTAGAGAGTGACGTCACGGTCACTGGCAACATGATATAGTTCATTGGCAGGACAAGCTTCCTCAAAAAAAGACCCATTCGAAGACAAGAAGTCCTCAATGGTGCCGCGGCGACGATGGTCGGGATAGAAGGGAGTAGAAACGGACTCATCGGGAGGATTGGCAAGAGCATTACGAATGTACTCATGACTGTTCAGGAGCGAGAGCCGCGTGTCCCTCTTGAGTTCATTCTGAGAAGGATTTCGAAAGGGGGGTGGGGGGGCATTCAGCTGTGTCCACCTAACATCAAGGATTTCTTGAAGACAAGTACACGTCTTCAGGGCCATTTCAGAGAGCCAGCGGGGGACAGAGGAGCCAAGCTTGGCTAAACGTCGGAGAACCGTAGACGACATCAAGTGAAGCAGATCACTGGAAAGATTTGCACTGCGTCTGTCCCTTGAAAGGGTGCATATGAAGAACAACAGGAATTGTTTGTAGGAAGTACCCCCAAGAGGAGAACGATTAACGGACATCTGAATTGCGACCTTGATGAGAAGCCAAAGAGACGACCGACGCCAAGCATCCCCCTTCCCGTCGAACAGCGAATGGCCAACGTAATCTCGAACGTGTTTGGTGACAGGAAGAACATCAGCAGAGCGGCCAACACCTCGAAAAATGCTAGTGTGCAGTGCAATGATGTATTGTGAAGGGGCGGGACCAGGGGACTCGGAAACCCTCGAGTAAACAGCGTGAGGGCGAGAGATAAAATTGGCGAGTTCAGATTGGAAGTCTCCGTCGTCAAACACCTCCCTCGGCATCTCTACGGCCGAAAAAGGATAGGAGCATGTCACAGACCCTGCTGTATTCGTGACTGACCTCCCACTCGGAGAAACCCCGAATGACTCGCAGAGTGTGAGGTTCTCCCGCTTCGTGAAGATAGTCGCAGCATTTTCGCATCGGGTGAAAAACACAAGGGTATCTATGAACTGTCAGAACAGATTTACAAAGAATTTGTATGCATACCTCCAGTTTGCATTCCACATAGTTGGGAGATGATGTGATCCTTGTCCAAGTGTTCAGACTGAGCGGAGGCTTGGAAGTTGTCTAGCATCTTTGTGATGCGATGCCAATGGGCCTGCTCAGGCGCTCCATTGACATGTGTGCTATAGGCATGGGCCGCAGTGCACACTGCACGAGCCAGTAAATTATCCTTCTCAACTTCGTGGGTATGGTCCTTCTGTTTGGGAGGCCAGACAGGCAGAAAGACATGGGTAACGGCATACTCCAGCGATTCAGAAGTATGGGCAAATGCTGGTGAACTTGTCGTTGCAACATTGGAGTCGTCAGAGGTAGATTCTGACATAGTAGACATGGTGGTATCGGCGTAAGGAAACACCGGGCGCGAGAAATACCAAAAGGAAAATGGTCAAACGTAAGAATTCAATATTTGTCACACTCACAGCCTTTTTAACCTTACTTTTAATTCCCTCCTCAGCAGCGTCATCATAAACGCTACAGGTGGATACGTCTGCACCCGAGCCTACTTTCTAGGACAAGAGGAAAACTAATATCCACGAATAACAAGATCGACAGGGCAATGACCAAAATTGTGTGCGTCTCTTCTATCGGCGGGTAGCGGATATCTCCGAATTCAATCGGTGGCACGCGGTGCGCAGGGCAGCGTCGTGGGAAGTCTGCTCAGGAGCCACGAAACCCCCGATACGGGTCCACCGTCTAATACTGTATATCGAGGATCGATCGATCAGCAATGAACCACGAGAACAAAAAATAATGGATGCGGTTTTTCTTACTGGGATTCTCTTTCAACTATCTAGTCGTATTGTTTCCCACTGCGTTTTAAGTCCAACGTTTGCGACGCTGGCATTGTTCAGGTTCCTTCCAACTCCCAACTTGTCTTCCCTTGGCCCTCGTGACCGGACAGTGGGCGGTTTTCGGGTCCATCATACTATTTCGTAAAGTTTGGCCAACATTTTGGGAAGGGCACAATGGCAGCAAGTATAGCACGATCTGCTCGACGCTCACTCGCTTCGTCTTTTTGATACTGTTGACATGAATATCGGCACATCCGACGAGTCGTGCCACACATTAAGAATGCATGCTCATTGCGTCAGCCAGAAATAAGTATAAGATGTCCTTGAATCGAATCCTAACGCTCCTAGTACAAATTAGCGAGCATATGCATTGGACGGGTATCGTCACGCCGGTAAAAACGCGACACTTTGATCTCGTTGACATTATGGGATGTACCTAAATCCAGGGGTCTAGAGGGATCCAAGATTAGCGCTACCTCCCACCACGGAGACGGCACTCACCTTGTCGGCTAACACGCTCGTGTCTACAGGCGCGTCCCGATCAGGGCATCCGTGCAGCGCATCTCGTCTCGCATTGTCCCGCCTGTACGAGATATAGAGAACGATGGCGAGGACGCCACCGAGCACATCGAGGCCGCACGTCGTCGCAAACCCGGTGCTACGAAACCCAAACCCATAAACGACACGAACACGAACACGGGAGGGGACGGAAATACATACATGTATCTCGGACCATCGGTGGTCGGGTAAAGATGAGTACCCAAAATCGATCCGCCCTGGCCGATAGCTATGAACGTCGGTATACCAGCGGCCCGCTTCGTTTCCGAGCCGAGGTTGTGCGCAAACCAGGCGATGATGATACCGATGGCGGTGTACGTCCCACTCGTGATGCAGAATACGGCAAAGTACCTCGCGTGCGGGTTGGTTGGCACGACCAACACGATCAGGTATCCGATCGCAGCGAGGAAACACGAACTGGCGATGACGAGACCGCGGGTTTGAAAACGATCGGTGAAATAAGCAGCACTGCAGAGCACTATGGCGGCGACTGCGTAGGGAGGGACGGTGAGGAGTTGGGCGATCGCATTAGCTGTAGGGATCAGCCAAAGCTTGCTCTCTTGATACTGTAGAAAGACTCACTATATCCAAAGGTCGTAATGATCGTGGGAAGGAACGCGGAGATGCTTGCCAGGCCACAGTTGAGCCCAAAGTAGATCACTCCTCCAGTGTAGACCCGCCAGTCACTAAGTGCCGCAAATACGTGTGCTGAAACCCAGGATTAGATGTAATCACCACAGCTGTAGCAATCTGCAGTGACAAAAAGGTAATGGCCCACCTTTGTTCACGACGGCCCCAGTATCAGCCTTGGTTCCTCTTGAGCCACGTTCTAGGGCAATCTCCCGCTCCCTCTGAGTGAAGAAATTAGTCGACTCCGGTCGGTTCGGAAGGACGAACAGTGTGATGACACCAAGCAAGATTGCAGGAATACCCTGCGCGATTAACAAAAAAATTAGTTCAATTCTTCTTGATAGCGCATGTAATACCTCGATCAAGAACAAAATCCTCCAATCCGACTCGCCGCCACTCCCACCGGAAGTCTTCAAAGGGGGTCCATAGTTGATTTGTTGAACGCCGAATGCGATCAGTCCTCCAAAAGCACCCGCGACGGCTGCAAAGCCAAACCAGTATCCCATACGGAGACCCAGCTCTGATCGCGTGTAGAAGAATGCTGGTTTTGGTTGGCACATAGTGAGTAACGGGTCGTACGGCGTCCGGGAAAAAAAGGGCCGGAAAGATCCTAAAGGTGAATGTGACACATACAAAAGTAAAGGGGGATAGCTGGACCGAATCCAGCTTCAAAGACCCCAAGACCGAGCCGGCTGGAAATAAGCCCTCCAAAATCGAATGCCGACGCCTATAAACCCGACAATACCAGAAATAGGTACGAGGTTGAGTTGATCGCAAAGAAATGGAAAGTGGTGGGATCCAATATTCACCGACAGAGTGGAACAAATACCCCATCCGATGGCAGCTCCTGCCATCCAATACGAAGGTGGGAAGAGCTTGGAGCAGACCGTTGCAGGGATTTGGCAAAGGATCTGTCCGGGTGGTTTTGAAAGGAACGCGGGGAAGACGTCGCAAATCAGCAATCGTGTCAAGTCGTGCAGAACACCACCTGAAAAAATGCCCCACATATGAAAAGTAAAATGCCGAGTTGACCCAGTCGAAGAGAACACCCGTGGGGTCGCCATTAAGAGTTTCCTGGGGGAGTCCTTGTAGACGAGCATTCCCCAAATTGCTTCTATCCAGATCTACGTCGACACGAACGATTAGAAAGCTGGGCAGAGGTAGTGACAGCCCTGACAGCGCCCGCGCGGTGAAACCATACTCACAAGCAAAGAGGTAGAGAAGACATGTGATGGGTAAGATCCGCATGTCAATCTTCCTGACGAGGCGCTTCTCTTCCTCGGGCGTGGCTAAGGGAGGGGCAGGGAACCCGGGGGCAGACCCTTTCTCGATGGAAGTCTTTTCCTGATCCATGGTACCTGGGAGGTGCCAACACGGTCGGGTCGTAGAAGCCTGGTGAGGGAGTTCGACGGCGAGAGCGCAAGTAATCCAAGTTTCGGGTAAAGTGCGGACTCAAAAGTCCGAACTTGTTCCCCAGGCCCGGGGGCCTTGTGATACTCACACCTACGGGGAAATGAATAGACATGCGTTTCAAGTTGGTCTGTTTATAGCTTTTGTTAGCGCTATCAAACCGCGACGCTTGGGCGGAGCTGCCACTGGTAGGCGTCACGGGGTGTAGAATGCTGTATTCCAGTATTGGCATATGATTCCTCCCCGTCACCATGGGACCAGTCTTGTGGTCTATGAGGCAAGCCGTCGATAGTACTCAGTGCTCCAACATCGTGACTACCGACTGGCTAGCCCGTACAAGGTAAACTCATCGTCGACGCCCAGATCCATAGTCTACACATACAAATGCTGTAAAGTTTCTCGGCCTTTGCTATCGGCCGTTATTCGCTCTGCGAAAGGGTCTAG
>JBBPRR010000388.1:0-25026 GCA_038093115.1 Hortiboletus flavorubellus
GTCGATGCCTTTTGGACACCTCACGACACCTCTCACATTGTAGACGTCACCGGTCAGTATCCACCGCATTCCCACTCCCATCCCGTCCCTGACAGACACTCGTCAAGGTGCCGGAAATAGCTTTCTAGGCGGCCTCGCCGCTGGACTCGTATTGGAAAGCGGTGACGTGTACCAAGGTACATCCTTCTCTGCCACCATCGGCCCTGCATCTCAACGTGTACTGCAGCTGCATTTTATGCATCCGTATCGGCCTCGTTTACCATCCAGCAACACGGCTTGCCATCCGTGTCCGTCAATTCGGAGAGTGGAGTGGAAGAATGGAACGAGGATTCTCCTAAAAGGAGACTCGAAGCATTACGCCAACGCCAGAGTGATCAACAAGAATGACGTTGCAAACGTGTACAATATCCGTACCCCCTTCCGTCCATCCTCATTTCATGGTTGCTGCTGAGGTTGTGCAAACTTGGCCCGACTCAGCGCGAACAGCTCTTCTTGTTTCGCTTGCAGCTCCTCCGGCGTCATCCCAGAGTCTTTGATCTTGTCTGCTTTTTTCTCTCGATCCTGTACGCGTAATGAGTATACCCTTCACACGATGCATCACACGCACCTTTTGCTGCTGCTTGTGATCTTTCAGAACGTCTTCTACCTCTGACGTAAATGAATCAAACCCGAGGCGCTAGCCAAACAGTCGGATGGCGAACCAACTATAACCACAGAACGCACCTTTAATGCACCAATAATATGCTCCGGTGCTATCGTCTTTTTTGACTCTTGTTCACATATCTCGTTTGCTTCCGACGAAATCAGATGAATGAACTCTGGTGCAGACACTTGAGCCCTGCAGACACCCAGCCGTCACGGTGCATGTTCACCTACACAGCACTCGATCACCAGATCCCGAGTTTCTTTTGCACATGTCACCTCGTTAGGGAGCAATTCTAGAGCGCAGAGAGCAGGTGCTTGAATACCGCGTCCCGGCACCGGCCGTGTGACTACTCACCACTGATCATTTTTGCGACGGTTGCCTTTGGCAGCGACAAATCGTCATCTGTGGATCCCGACCCTACGGGTCCCTCTCGGTCAGACATGTTTGTACGACGAAGATGCGCTGAACAAGTGTTGCAAAAGTGCGGGGATGCGGCTGTCTATGCTCAGCTTCCCGTTTGGGTGATTTCAAAGTCCGAATCAGCCTCGAGCACATACACCACAATGTCGCCGGTACGCGTTCTTCTAAACGCTCTCGTTCTCCCGATGCTTACCCGCACATAAAGGTCAACCCAGTCAACCCCAAACCGTTCATGCAGGAGCTCACCGGCAAGCCCGTGTTCGTCAAGCTAAAATGGGGTCTGGAATACAAGGGTTTCCTCGTCAGCACAGACGGCTACATGAATCTCCAGGTGTGTCCCAAATGACGTGTGGCGACACTGTCTGATTCGATCCCCATCAGTTGGCAAACACAGAGGAATTTCAAGATGGGAATTCCACGGGTACCCTGGGTGAAGTCTTCATTCGGTATGTAGCGCATCACGCGATCGCGATCGCGAGCTGCTCCGACTGACGACCGCACGCAGCTGTAATAACGTGCTCTATATCATAAGTATCCTCGTTCTCCACGCTCGCTCTCGACTAAATCGTGTCGTGTCTCCACAGAGAGGCCCCTTCAGAATGATCGCGCGTTGTATGTCAAAACCTGTTACTGTGCAAAACGCCTCAGTTGTAGCCTGAACTATTTGTAACGCGATAATGTTGACGCCGATGTCGATTGATTGGCATCAACTGCATGGCCGAGCGAGTTGCGCGTATGACCGAGATCGTAGTGTAGATGACTCGATTCATGTCAAGCTGTGGCTGTACAATAACTTATAACTCAAAACCTGCACTCATCCTCACCCATATCCAACACGATGGCAAAATCACTCCGCTCTAAATCAAAGCGTTCATTCCGCTCCAAGAAGCGCGAGTCTGGCAAATATGCTGTGGCCGAAGCCGCACGCCTAAACAGACTCAACGCCAAACTCGCCGTCGTCAAGGAGAAGGATCGCCCTCGTGTGGCACCACTCGACACCGCAGAGGAATTGGTCGCAGAGGATCAGCCTCAAGGTTCGTACGATTCAGCGGCCTTGTTTGCATACTTGGGTCTCTTGCACCCCCGGTGCATGACGCCGCAGAACCTAGCACAGTTCTGGTTTTCACAGGGAGAGGAAGATAGGCTGGGGGCTGATCGAATAGTGGATGACGAGGACGATCGTTGATGTGTACACGTTTTTAGGTGCTGTATCGAATGTGGTCAAAGATGGAGGTGTGTCGAGTTCAAATCTAGTTGTCGTTGTTCATGGGTCTGGTCGATTTTAGAGGAGATGTCTGTCGACGAGCCAGGTCGATCGGACGAGAGTCCATCATTGTCCGTTTCAACGCATGGTCCACGCGGTTCACGACGAGAGGAGTGGCGAAAGTCTAAAGGAATGGACCCCGTTCCGAGGCGCCATGGTATGAATCGGCAGGGAGGTCTAGCAGCACGAAGGAAAGCTGGGAGACCGTCACGCAGGAGATGAGAATCGTTTGATCTTTTCTGCTCCGGGGACTTGTTGTTCGGTGTTTTCAAGCGTCTATACCATTAGATGTGACGAAGGTTGATCTCCTACTACTCGACATATAGTCAAAAAAAAGTACTGTATAGTGCAATTCCAAAAGTTGGTCAAGGTTTTATCAGAGTAACAAGGCCATATTCATTGAGAACGGGATATGTTGTAGCATGGTTAGGAAACTTCTTCATCTAGACAACAGACAGAGAGGAATCATGCTTGGACGGCGCGGGTTCGCCTTTAGTCGTCTTTTTGATAACCGACTCTACTGAAGTGACAGAACTGTCCTGGATCCATTCGACCCGGGTCGGTAACTTGGGAGCGTTGGGATCCGTAGAGGAAGTGGTTCTGCAAGTCATGGTCATGGTTTATTTCATCAGCCAAAGGGAGGGGAGGGATCTATAAACTCACCCAAGCTCATCCAAGGACAAGGCATTCGTCCTTCGATGGGTCTGCGGATGTGGTGCTTTCTCTGCTCAACATTCAGCAAGTTGTGCATGATACCCGGGGAAACAACTCCACTGTAACGACTGGCAATGGTGCTAATGATGTTCAGCGTTGGCATCCGATAGCTGTCAGAGCGATCGGCATATTCCCTGAGACGGATGACGGCACGGCATGCCGCAATTGCTCTGCCAAAGGATGAGACTTCAAATTCCGAAGCAGCACACGGATGATCTCACGAGGTAGTAGCCGCGGGGACCTGGGACAATTATGTCGAATGCCTTGTGCTCAATAACAAAAGCGTACTCACCGTCGCAATACTTTTGGTGCATATGTCGTCAGGATAGACTGAGAAGGGAGAGTTGACCACGTACACGTTCATTTCGTCTACAAGTACTTCAGGTGTTTACGTCGGATAAAAGTAGGGGAAGCTTACCATTCAAATTCAAGAGATTAAGTACCTGAGCCAACCATCAACTCATCGCTGTTGTGACTGGCATCAAACGACTTACCGCAGGTATAGTGTTACACATCGATGTGACCAGGAAGTATATTAGCCCGTCGCGAAACAAGAGACCGGAAAGTCCTTCGTTCGGTCGAGAATACCTTCCAAGAACTATAGTTGTGAATATAAGAATGACAAAATCAAATGCCATAGCTACTCCCAGCCCGAAAAAAGAATCAGTTAAATCAATTCGCGAGGAAGGAGGATAAACCCACTGTAAAAGTAGTTGAGGTTGAGCAGAAGATGATTCGTATTATTCACGATACACGAGTTGGTGGAATCATCCCAGACAGCTTGGACTATGTTCATGCCACGGATCAGGATGCCCCATTGTCCAAGAGAAAGGATACCAATGGTGATGGTCACCCGTCTCTCCCATTCCCAGAGAGCAATGCTATGGAAGATCAGCAACGCATGACCAACTGTCGATGGAGGCGACTTACGTCCTGATCATCAAAGACGTCGAAGCACTGGCAATCGTAGTGTTGCCAGCAACCTACATTCACCCGGCGGCGATGAGTTTGTTATCGTGCAGTAAAAGTGAGCACTTGCCGATATGAATGTATACAAGGCCTGAATTTTATCAGACACTTTGCTTCTGAGCTAAGGTCTTCACTCACACCACAATTCACCTGCAATGTTTAACGAGTTAACTGGGGGCAGAAAGAAGCTAGAACCAAGTTACCTTTGCCGAGACGTTCAACGAAACCACCCTGACAGAGAAAACACCAGTTGCGCATTTAACTGAGTGAATGTGTGATCAAACTTACAATCCAGTGAGCGCCCACAGCACTCCATATCGACAAAGGAAGAACGGAACTTTACAGTCAATAAGGGTAAAATCCAAGACATTCTGACCACGATCAATGACGCACTCTAAGAAGAGAGGTCAGCGGTGGGATATTTTTTCCCGCAAGCCACGTACAAGTGGCCAGCCAACTTTGCGTTTGCCTTTCACGAGAGAGATCTCAAAGTAGAACGACATCATGAGTTCCCACATATACAGCCCAAAAAACACGTGGACCACGTTGTTGAAGTCGACTGTATGATCCCAGTTGCATTAGAGGGGAACAAAATCGGCAAACAACAAAGATACGTACGTGCCTCCGTGGCCATGACACGGGGATCTTTCCAGTCAACCATAGGAATGAAACGAAGCGCGGATACAAATCAAAGAAAGGATTTCAACGATGATACAAAGCCAGGTTGGGATAACAAGAAATGTGGGAGGATGCCTTGTTGTGATTCTTCAAAGAGTGTAGCATTTATACACTTCAAAGCAACCAGGGACTCGTGTCGACACGATCTGCATAGATCCCCGAGAGTGGCTTGCCGATTTCTTACGTACCATCGTTAGTGAGTTTCGTTGCGCAGGGAAGTGTCTTTCCATGTCGATCGGTGTGTCTGCTCAAAATTGGGAGGATCCAGCGCTGCTAAACCAATGACCAACAACAACCACAAAAGAGACTTGCAAGCTTCTCTACCCACCACAAAGACCTTCGTGAAAGTTTCGACGACCCTAAGAACACGGAGCGCAGACTCGATCGGCCTAACGGAAGCAAATATGACTTCAGATTAGTCCACATGGATCAGGTGCCGAAGTGGCAGCTCCGCCGGTCGCAGATTTTCAATCTAGTAGCTGACAGCTGGGCCTTGTTGCTCTTGGACACCTTACCGTTGCAACCGAAGTGGACAGTCTTGGGTCACCGTTTACTGTACGCGGTTACGCCACCCAGATTCAAGCTCAACAATGGGACTTATTTCATAGTCAGCAAGTCAGACAAAGAGCTGAGCTTCAACTACACCAGACTAGAATGTTTCCGTCTGCTCCAGCGCTAATGAGCCAGGGCTGCTTGCTAGCCCATTTGACCTGCAAGACTCCGAGTCCGTCATTGACATCGTGACCCCGGAGGATTTTCAAAGGCACGATCAAAGGATCCGTCATAAGGTCGCTGTAGACCCGTCCGTGGAAGATCTGGATCGTCCCATCGTCCGAAGAGGACGCGAAAAGAGGATAACTCGGGTGAAAGTGCAAAGACCGGATGGCCCGCGTATGGTACCTGCAAGAAACTCGATGTTAGCGCCCCGCGATATTACTACAAGGGAGGATCTACCGCAGTATCTTGTACGGTTTGTCATTTAGCTCCAGATCGAACCAACATAGTTTTTTGTCGTAACCGCCTACGATGACATGGTCCCCTGAAGGGTGGATGTCCATGGAAGAAATCCATTTAATTCCCGGCATCAGCGTCTTGATTAACTTTTGCTCGGCAAGGTTGTATACCCGGACATAGCGCTGGGTCTACGTGAATAAAAAATGAGACGTCTCAGATGTTCATAACCTCGTCCTTTTGCTTACCGCAACGAAAAAATGCGGTTTAATTGGATGGAACAATACTAGCTGCGCGATGCCTTTGATTTTCTTGAATGGAGCCTGGGAATGTCTGCGAGACACCTGGTGAATCCAAACACTACCCTGGCTTTCCCCGTTTGCTAACAGTAAATTTTTTTAAAAGCGCCACCGGTACGAAGAGCTACACGTACAAACGGTGGCGAGGTAATCGCCTTTTCGATGCCATGCGATTTGTTTAGTCAAGCCGGATGCAGCAGGCAACAAGATCGTCAGAACTACGCCATCCTCTTGTCCAGGGGAAGACGACCATTTGACAGGTGATTGTGTAGCCGGAGGGAGCGTCGCAGGAGCGAGGGTAGATCGAGTGGGGTGCAGTATAACAGAAGGTAGATTAGGCGGAATGATGAAATGTAGCTTATCTTCCCTGAAAACCAAAGGTTCATATGTCAACCGTTGTTGACTTGGAATCACGACGTACGTGCCAACGACGAAATAGCTGGAGTCTGTCCGTGGACACCATTCCGCTGCCCCGATCTTGCCACCAAAGTTCCACTTCCTGACCTCGCGCCCGACATTTACCTCCCATAGGCTTACATGCCCGTTGTCATCGCCACTGACCACCCAAGCACCATCGGGACTGATGGAAACACATCGAACTCTTGCGCTCGTATGCGTAAACTTGAGAGAGCAATAGTTTGGGAATGGTCGCAAGCTGCTGGAACTTGGGAGCTTTGGAATAAGGCTGTTGGGATCAATGTTGAGTCGAATCCGTTGTATTCGCGGCGCGAGGTATAGGTCAAGCTGGCGATTGAAGCGTTGCTTGATAAACTGGTCATACGCTGGTACAAGTCGCAGGGACGAGTATTTTTGGGAAAGATAATCGCGCTCGCGGTCTTCGGGATCAGTGTTCTCCCATGCTTTTCGTTCTGCGTCAGTGGGAAGATACTCTCCAGGGGGGTTATAAGATTCAGCATGCGTAGGAAGAGCAGGTTTAGGAGCAGGAAGAGGAGGTGGCTGGTTAGATGGCGGCTCGTTCCAGATAGCATAGAACTGAGCCTTGTCGCCAGCGGTCTTGGGTTTCGAGCCAACGATACGGCCTTGCCGTATGGCACGAACAATTTTCATGATCTGCTGGGTAATGAATTGCGAGCGCCATTCACAAGACAATCCATATACCTTTTGTTTCTCCCATTTGCTAGGAAGCCAGCGACGCTTGGGTTCGGGTGCCGCGGAAAGAGGCATAACCTCCTCTTTACCCTTCCCGGTAAACCACTCCACTGTGGGCTCGTACGGATCGTAGCCAGCGTCGGGATTTTCGCCTGCTTGTAGCCTGCGGATGATATCTAACTCCTCAGGAGAGAGTGGCTTGTTCATTTGAGTGTTTTTGTCCCAAGCAGAGGTCCTGTCTAAGTATGAACGCGTTGTACTCCAGGAGAGTGAAGTGCAACAAACCAGGAGGTCGGATCTTCTACATTCTCTAGGAATTTGTCTAATTCGTCTCCCTTGGCCGGACGGAGCACACGCTTCCCATTGATGTCATAGCCAATGTGGGGGAGATCATCATACCAGTGGGATGGAATGTTCCCAACACGATTCGGGTCCTAAGTACGCGAAACACGTTAATGGGTCACTCGGAGGTCGTTGGAAACGACACACGTACATCCTCGGTGGACGACTCCGAGTCGTACTCTGGTTCAATCTCTGGGTATACGCGTTTCGGGTGACCGGTGATTTCAGAGATAATATCCTTTGATTCAGGGAACATGTGCATGTCCGAGCTCGAGTCTGAGTCTGAGGGTGAGGGTGAGCTCCCTTCGTCATCCTCACCTTCGTCCTCTTCGTCCTCGTCACTTTCATCATCCGACCCGCTATCGCTTTCCGCGTCAATCTCGGGAAACTCGTTGACCTCCTCGTCCGATTCTTCGGTTTCTCCTTCCTCTCCCTCGCGCTTTTCCTCATCACTGAGCATCTCTAACCTGACGGCCTCGGCAAACGCGCTTTTGTGACCTTCATCTTGTTCAGGTTCTTTCCTCTTCTTCGGGCCCACTCCTGCCATTCCTCCGCTGTTTCCGTAGGCACCGAAGACGGGTCGTCGTAGCGGGAGATCCCAAAGAACCACAACTTGCGGTCAATTTAATAACGAACAAACTTGAAAAAGTCGATCTACTACACAGTTGTGTTATGTAAGCACCCCTGAGGATATGACTGATGCGGCAGCCTTGCGAATTATACGACTTTATAATAACAGAATACTGGATAGCGTCACACTTGAGGCGACTGGGAGCAGGTCTCAAGATTTCCCCTTTCCCAAAGAACTGGTAGGAATTGAGATTATCACTGTACAGCGGCTGCGACGGGATTGGTCACGTGATCAAATATATGGAAAGAACCCCGGATGCGGCGCTTTTCGCATTCATAGCCGCTATCACGATGGTGAACTATGGAGGAGGTACGACATGGGACAATCCACGCTGAGCATGATACTAACTGCATTACACAGACGAAGTCTCTGCACTCGTGGTCGACATGGGCTCATCGTCCGTTCGAGCAGGCTATGCGGGAGACGATACACCAAAAGCAATCATATCTTCTTATTACGGGTACACGCCCACCACGGGTGACAACGACGTTCAAATGGGCGATACGACAGGAGACCCTAATCCAGAGGGTCCGAAACCCAGAAGCGACGCAAAGCTTTATCTTGGCCAACACGGTCCCTCGATATGGAGAGCCGGTATGGAGAGCGGCCATCCGTTCCGGGACGGACTCGGTCAGTAACATTGCGCATAAAGTAAACGTGGAGGCTAAAATTCAATGATCTTCTAGTATCCGACTTTAACCCGATCCCTGCCCTGATATCGCACGCGCTGGTGGACGTGATGCGCACAAATCCATCCGAACACCCCATCCTCGTCACTGAACCCGCATGGAATACGCCTGCTAATCGGGAGCGAATGGCCGAGATCATGTTTGAAGAATTCCAAATCCCCGCCTTTTATATTGCGAACACGGGTGTGCTAAATGCGTGAGGCACTGACCTTTCCACCCTGTCTCGATATTGAAGTCACCTGTCAGATTTGCAGCAGGGAAAGGATCCGCTCTGGTCGTTGACGTTGGCCATTCTATGGCAAGCATCACTCCCGTTGTTGACGGTTTTGTTCTCAGAAAAGGTGAGCAACCGTCAATCTTGGGAAGTTTCTGGTGTTCACTGGTTCAGGTCTTGTTTATTCTACACTTCCAAAGCTTGTGCATGCACATGCAAAGCACATTCTTGCTAATCCAACCCCGGTTCGAAGGGGCATTCAGCTATACCCCCATCAGCTCATCGCTACAAAAATTGTACGAGAGTCCCGTCTTCGTGCCTTCCCAATGTTGAATCATACCGTAGCCCGTAGAGCCGGGGGCTCCTCCGCAGTTTACGCTGCGCGAGGATAGGATTGCCGGAACAACGGAAAGCTGGAAATCATGGTATGAAAACCGCGAGGTGGACGAATGGATTCAAAGCGTAGCCGGGGTCCTTGACCAAGGATGGAATGAGCAGTAAGCCAGAAGGGTCGGCACCTTTTACATCATTAACCCAGCTCGGCCCATCAGAGCCGCCGCCTCTCGCTCGCCCCGTCAATACGAGTTTCCAACGGGCTACAACACGTACTTTGGCGCGGAACGCTTTCAAGTAGGAGAACAATTTTTTAATCACTCCCCACAGCTCGTGGTAGGCCCTGATTAAGTGAGCGATTCCGACGTCACGCTGAATCAGGGACACAGGCTCAAAATCCAAATCTTCCCAAACACATCCCGGCATTGCTGTCGGAGTCTCTGCGTGCTTGCGACCCAGACTTGCGTCAGGTCCTCATGGGAAACGTCGTCCTCACCGGGGGAGGGAGCTTATTTGCCGGTTTCGCGGATCGACTTGAAACAGAGCTCTCTCGTAATTTCCCTCACGTCAGTGTTACCCGCCACGAGATATGGGGTTACCTGAATTTAATATGTACAGGTGAAAATACACGCTCCTGGAAATCCCATCGAAAGGCGGTATGGTGGGTGGCTGGGAGGCAGCATCCTGGCGAGCTTGGGCACTTTCCATCAATTGTGGATAAGCAGAGAAGAATGGCAGGTTTGTCCGTTTCCCTTTCAAGCGCCACCGCCCCTCACACCAGATCTTCCTAGGAACATGGCAAGGCGATTGTCGGTCAACGGTGTAAATAACGCGGCGGTGGCATTGAATGAAATTTGTTTAAACGTGGTCCAAGCCCATTCCACACGCGACTGGACGTGGAGGAAGTCGTACGTACATATGACTTGTATTCTCGCGCTGCACTTATCCACAAGACGCTTTAACACCGATCGTATAGAACGATGGAGTTGAAGAAGTATGTAGACATAGGGTACAAGTCAATTCATGCGAGGCAGGTTGTAAACTCGACAAGGTCAACTTCCAAGCCAACCCACACCTCCCACCCAAAGGCCCTCGCAGAAATAAAATAACCAAAGAGAGAAAAACGTTGATGCAATTGTATGGGGGAAAAAGACAGAGCAACGTAATGGCAAGCACAACGCTGACGACTACTTCAAACAACACTTTAGCTGAGCTGGGAACATAAACAAATAGACAGGCCATATTTGCAAAAGAGGGGAAGTTGTAAGGTAACAGGTGCTAGCACCAGGTTATGAGTCCATATCACCAATGGGCGCCTGACAAGGTCAGGGTCGTGCAACAGTACAGAGCGTAGACGCCGGATAAACGGAAAATGAGTGGAAGCCTTGAATTGGTTCGAGAAGAATACCGATTGGAAAAAGATATTCTTGTGACGCAGGGAAGAGACCCCATTTAGTACACCTCGATCGACTCTCTGCGCCCGCGTGCGTCCATGAGAACACCCAGTCCGCCGATGGCCTTGCGCCTGATCCTCGTCGCAAAGTTCTTTGGTCCGAGCTCGTCAGCACCAGATGGTGGACCCCGCGGCTGCCTAAGGGGATGACTGAGAAACCTTTGAGGAAGAGACACGGCGGGTGTCTGGACAACGTATGGGACGGAACGACCCATACCGAGGCCATCGTACAGTTTCTTCGTCGCCTCCTCTCGGGGAGAGAGAGGGCTGCCCTCGAGCGAGGTCATAGACTGCGGAGTGGCTGGGTTCGACTGAGAGGTCGAACTGGCAGACGACATGGCATCTTCATGCTCGCTGCCTGAATCAATAGCAACGATGGGACCATTGGACCGAGCCATGGAGGTGAAGCTGAGCGGGCGAGGGCGAAGTTTGTTGGCCGGTGTCAGAGGAGGGGAGAGACGCTCGCCAGGAGGAGGCGTGATTTTGACACTAGGAGATACAGTAGAGGCAGCACGCAGGCCGTTGAGGACAGAATGGGTGGTATTTCCTCGCCTCCAAGAGGTAGCAGCATCAGATCTGGATGGTGTGTTGTCTTTGGCGGTCTGGTGGGGTGGGGAGCCAGCGCGGGCCAGACCACCACCAAGTACAGTGGGCTGCTTTGGGGGCGAAGAGGTCTGAGGGCCAGTATCAGGAAAAGAAGGGAAAGCGATGGTGCTGGGAGGTAAACGAGCACCAAATCGACCTCCGAGGGCGGCAGTCATGGGAACACGATCATCCGGCTGAGAGATGGCAGGAACGCCCAACTGAGCCTTGAGAAGCTCTACTTGGCTAGGACGCCGGGGTGGTGGGGTATTTGAGTGAAGGTCAAGCGAGGTATTGTTAGGACCGGCAGAAGCAGGAGCGAATCCAACGGGAGCGCGTCTGGCTTGCTGACGGAGAGCCTCTGCAAGGACGGCAGCCTGAACCTGCTGGTTGCGCTGGGCTTGGGCGTTCTGAGGAAGGGTCAATACGCGGGGGAGATGGATGGGTGGTAGACGAACCTGGAGACGCAAGATTTCAAGCTGCATCAACTGCATCTGCTGATATGCGTGAAGCTGTGCATCGGCAGATGGAGCCTGCTGCTGTGGGGTATTAAGATGAGCGGGGCTGAATGGGGCACTGTTGGGGTTCAAGGGCCTGTGAGGGGCAACCTGGTGGACGAATGTGTTGTTTGTGGCATCGATGGGGGCAGCGAAGGGATGGGAGGCGTGACCAGAAACGTGGTTGATGTACAAGTTGTTGTTTGAGAGGAGGTCGGAGAGCTGATCCAAGTTGTCCTCCTCTGGGAAGACGGGGGAGTTGATAGCGGAGGAAGCGAAGCGTGATAGATTAAAAGATGCAGAGTGTGCAGGAGAGAGAGGAGCGCTCATGGAGGACGAGCGAACGCCGCCTGTGCGGAGACCGTTGAGGAGAGAGGCGCGGTTTGTAGTTGCCATTGGATATTAAAAGATGTGTACAAGTAGAGGGAGGTATCGGAGGGACCAAAGAAATAGGAGTAGAGAAGACGAAAGAAAGAAAGGAAGAACGGGAGGATGTGAGGACGAAGATGGGTGGAGGAGATCAACCGACGATTGGCTGGCTGTACGACAACAAAAAGACGGATTCAGAGGGACCCGAGCCACCTCCACAGCATCTCGCTACAGATACTTTTTCGCACTCGCCCGCACGCGTCCGTCAAACACCCCGCTCCGGATCGTCGTGTGTGCCGTCTGGAAGGGATTCAACATCGCCTGTGGCCCACGTCAGCGTCGCACCGTGTCGCACCACCACCACACCTTCAAGTACAGCTCCCACACCTCGTGCAGGAACCCCCGGATCCCCTCCTCGTTCTTGCTCTCGTGCAGCAGTATAAACTTGGTGTCTGCCCGGAACACCGTCAGCCCGTCCCGCCACCCGTCCGTCCCCGACTCACTCCCAGGCGTGATGAACGCCGACACCGTCCACTCGTTGAACTTGTCCACGGACTTGAGGTACCTGTCACAGCCCTCAGTACTGCGCGCAACCATCACCTCTCCCATCTTACATCGCACTCTCCCTCCGCATCACATCTTCAATCACGTCCAGACTTGCGTTCGCGATCATCTGGATCACATGGCGGTCCTGTCCCCCGCCCATCCTCGCACCGCCCCCCTGCACATGGTGTGATTGCGTCGCACTCGATGCACCCGACAGTGCCGTCAGCGTGCCCGCGAATGCAGATGTAGACCAGCTCGGTAGATTCGACGACAGCGGGTAGCCCGTCGTCTGTGCAGGCTTGTTAGAGTAGTGCGTCAGACTGTAGATCGGCGTGTCCGATGGCGACAATAGAAACAGATGGTGCGACATCAAGGTGCTTTGTTGTTTGTTGTGTGTCAAGCCTGCCAACTGTGTTCCATGAGCATCCTCTCCCCCTCTTTGCTGCGCTTCCGTGCCTCTCCTTTCTTTGTCCCTTCCTTTAGGACGGCCTGCATCCCTCGCCATCCCTCCTTGCTCTCCCTCCACTTCGCACCCACCCGCCTCGCCAACGCAACCCACCGTGACTTCCGCCGTCCCCGCGGTTCCAGCTCTTCATGGCGTCGTCCACCTCGTCCCGACTGGCTCGACTCGCTAGACAGCAAGCTCATCTTCTATACTATCATCGCAGTCAACGCAGGCGTTTATCTCACCTGGGAACTTGCAATGCAGACACATGTCCGTCCCGCACACTCCCCCCATGCTCGACTTACCAATCCCACAGCGCACCACCGGTGACAGCACCCTGTTGAGGTTCATGCTCGACAACTTTCGCGTCGACATGCGCAACGTCACTTCGGGCCGCATGTATGTCGATTCACTTTTGCCCTGCTTTCGTGTCACCAACGCGCTGTTCACTAGATGGACTCTCCTCACGTCCTGCTTCTCTCACATGGAAGCTACACATGCGCTGTTCAACGGCCTGACCTTTTATTTCATGGCACCGTCTGTCATGCAACTCCTCGGTAACAGGCATTTCTTGGCCCTGTATTTCTTGGGTGTGTTCATCCAACGTCCTCTCCCGCCGATCCTTATCACGCTCTGTAGGTGGGATATCGGCCAGTCTCGCGAGTCTCGGGTGGAATCACTTTTATAGACGTGAAAATGTTTCTTCTCTCGGTGCAAGCGGTGAGATCCCACCCTCTTCATTTACCTCCGTGTTCACATCGTCTCCAGGCGCAATCATGGCAACCATCGCCTTGTATTCGTGTGCTTTCCCTCGCAACACGTTCCTGATCTTCTTTGTCATTCCCTGTCCAGCCTGGGTGTTTCTCCCTGGCATCCTCATTTATGACGGATGGCGCAGCTTTTCGGATCGGGTACGTCTTCCGTCGCAACCGACCACGTGGTTATGGGACACTCATTTCGGACGAACGAACAGCGCACGAGGACAGACACGCCAGGACACGTTGGGGGACTTCTCTCTGGCGTGGGCTATTTTCTATGGAGAGTAGCTCTTCGCAGATGATAACAACGTGGTTGCAAATGAATGTAATATAGACATGCATGCGGGTGCTGGATATAAAGAACGGCGAGGTATACTCCGAAGTGAACACTTGCAAATGGATTATGTATATCAAAACAACGAGCGTGCAAAGCAAAGCTGGACAAGAAAATGAAATGTTATACACATGAAAAGGTGTTTGAAGGACGGAATGAAATCAAAAGGAAACACTAGTACTGAACATGCATGGACTATCCACTGCCTTGCCTTGCCCTCAGGGGTGTATTCATGATCTTGTCGAGCCTTCCCATCTGAGATTCGAGCTTCGTCATTCCGACAGCGTCCGTAGAACCCGAGGAAAAGTCGAGTTCACGAGCGCCGTGCTTTTCGAAATAATATGTAAGCAGATTTTTCTTGTTATCGTCCAGTCCATCCAGGAGCGCGAAAAGATGTGCTTCATCTCGCAACACCAACTGGGAGGCAATGATTGCAGCATAGGCCGCCTCGCGAATGACGAGCGTCGTGGAATCATTGAGTGCCTAGAGCAATGATGGTGATCAACACTGCATTTGTGTGGAACGATGAGACTCACTGCAATCAGTGTTTGCTTCAGGCGAGGCAGTTCTTCTTCCAGCACTTCAGTAGGAAGCCTCAGAATGAACTTGCCAAGCGCGATCAAGCCGAACGCGTGTGATCCTGCTTTAACGCCCACATCCAACGCGGGCTCAGCGAGAAAACTGCGCAGACTGCCATGCATCGTTGTCAAGCCATACACGGGCTCTATGCGTGAACATAACGCATCTCGAATAGTCTTGGTCGCTTCCAGAACCTGCTGCCACATCAGGGATCAAAAAAAGATTGTCAAAGGGGATGACCCACATCAATGGTGTTGCAATACCGCACTCTCAACAGCACAGAGAAAAGTTCTCCTTCTCTCCCTTCGAGGAAAGCGGTTTGGTTGCCTAGAATTTCCCACACGACAATCAGGGCATATTCCAGTTGTTCAGCATCCTACCAGATTATGACATCGAAAACGCCATCATTGTAGGAAAGTTAAACGCACTTTGGTCAGGTCGAGAAATTTCAACAACCCATCAAACAACCGATCAAAACTTCTTTCTTTAGTCCACATGTCCGGAACAACAGGCGGAAGCGTACGCATGATCGGGAGAAACGGTGACGGGCTTGAAGGGAGCCCAAGGCGAGGGTTCAATGGAGAGGCAGTATCAGCGGGAATAGGGTTACTCGCGCAAAGCAACGCCAATTTTTGTAGGACGCGAACATCAGCATTGCCATCCTCCAGCGCCGTCACGAATTCATGAAGTTCCTCCACTCGACCAGCAGGTTCGACACCCTTCAGTGGTGTTCCACGTTCAATTGCTGCGGAAAGGCGTCAGAACGTTTAGGGAAAAAGACAGATGGATCAATAGTCACTAGAAGCTCGCTTCGACCACCACCCGTTTTCATGGCTCTGATCCTGCAAGGGTTTGATCAATGGTTCGGAGGGTTTCCTGCCGGTCACTGGGCTGTTTTTGAACAATGCTGCCTGCCGAAAGATGGCGGCATTGCGACTCTCTGGCGTCACTGGCGGCACTAGACTTTCCTTGATCTTTGGAACAGCGGGCACCTTGGGTGGCTTTGGGGTCACGGCGCTGCTGCTCCCTAAGAGCAGTGAAGTGGGAATCGCAGAGTGTACATTATCTTCTGTCTCAGGGTCCGTTAGCTCCAAGAGACGCTCTGCGGCACTTTGCGCCTGCTCGGCACGCGCACGGAGCGCATCCTCAACCGGTATCGAATCAGAAGGCTTGTCGGGGGAATCGGAAAGAGTATTTGATACAGTATTGGGTGTCGAAAGGCCAGACGATGGCGAGAACGATGGAGGTTGGGAAGTAAGGCTTGAAGTGGGAGGATACAATTTGTATGGTGCGGAAAACGACATGACGTTCGCAGATTCGTCCATGTCGGAATCACTGTCATCTGGCACCGGGATAGTAGTAGCCAAGAGGAGGGAATCCTGATCGTCCAAGTCAGGCATCACGAGGGACTGCCTGACAGGAATGGTCACGGGAAAAGGAGGTGCATGACGAACATGAGAGGGATCGCTATTTGACGTTGCAAGGACTGTTTGTGGAGACCTGCGGGTTGCTGATGGCCGAGTTGGGGATAGCAAAGGGGGAGCAAGAGGTGAAGAAGTTCGGCGCCTCATAGCATCTAAAGCAGCCGTGGAGACCGAATCTGAGGGCGTGCGGGTATGTGAAGTACCAGAGACAACTGAAGTGCTGATAGACCGCGGCATGGCTGCGTTATTAGAAAGAATCCGGGACCTAGGTGGCGTTGGAGAGGACAAGGATGACCGAGGGGAGAACGAGGACCGAGGAGCAGGTGTCGGAGAACTCCTATCATTGGCAGATTTTCCAGTCGGACTGCTAGAAGAGCTAGTGGACCTCGAAGGTGGTGAAGCTGCTCCTGCGGTACGCGACGTCGACGTGGCCTGATGCCTAAGAGTTGGAGGTGCGTTCGCGATCGCCTTCGCCTTTGCACGACTAGCTGCGATTGCCGCCGCAATGCTGCTTTTTTTCAAGCTCGGAGTGGTGGGTGAGAGATCGGCCACAACATTCGGATCCGGGCACGCCTTTTCTAGCTGCTTTCGAGCCGTTGCATCCAACGCCTCGAGTATCACAGTTGCCCTGTCATGCCATACGCTATCGAAAACCCAAAACATCCCACGCGCGCTCTCCCGAACAGCGGGATTAGGGTCCCCGAGTGCCTTCTTCACGGACTTCTCCAGCACTTCCAATCCGCCAGCGGATTCGATGTATGACTTTGAGCGGTGACCGTGCACCTCTATATACGCTTTGATGTGAGCGACCGCAAATGTTCGAGATTGCACAATCTTCTCTTGTAAAGTGTTCCACAAGAGGGGTAAGAGGATGCGAGGGTGAGCGGAAGCACGCTGAATAACAGAAGACAGGGCTTGCTGCGATTGCTGTGCTATGATTTTCTTTGTGAATCCTGCCATGCGGAGGAGATTGGTGAAGATGGTTTCACAAAACGGGTCGATGCCGGTGCCAAGAGCGGTAGCCAACTCCACATACATGGAGCAGGTACTTGCAGAAACCGTCGTTCTCAGACTTGCAAGCTGAGGAAGATATAAAAAAGGTACATCCTTAAAAGATTAGAACTCACAGTTTTCAACGAAGCCTGGATGAATCCGTCCTTGAGACATTGGAAAAAAATGTCGGGGTATCTTGTATGAATATCTCCTTTGAGCATTCCCCGGACACGTTGTATCCCTCTTTCTCGTGAAGCCCAATTATGCTCAGTTTCTTTTCCCTGATTAACAATATGCTCAGAGCAGCAGTGCAAAATCCACCAGTGCACATACTTCAAATGCTTTCATCATGGCTGCAAACTCATTCTCTAGGTCACGAGCTGACGCAATCTGAGCACAAGTCAATAGGAAGTGACAGTATATGATCTATGCGGCTCACAAAGGCAGGTTCAACCGTGCTAGCAGACTCGCTTGAAGGCTGTGATGAAGGAGGCGAAACTACCGTTGCTGCCCTGCTAGCTGGTCTTGACGGTTCTCTGACATTTCCGTGACTTGCTGCGCGGACTATCGGCGCAGCAGCCGGTGGTCCCGTTGAGGGAGCTCCAACGGTGGGGCGACGATTCTGTAACATCAAACTGGGAGGAATGTACTCCTTCTTTGCGCCGGCGTCTCCGTTCTCTGACCCTTCACTCAAGGGGGTGCTCGCCCCTGTGCTCCGGCTACTGCCCATAAGCTTGCCTAGGACGTTATCAACAATCGCCTTCCTGACACCCTTCTTTGTCAACTCCTTCTTTAGGTCAGCGCGAGCGGCATCAGTGACGCCGGGTCCCGTGAAAAGTTCGATGATCGAAGGGGTCGCACATGCGCGAACGTTGCCATCAGTGTCTTCCAACGCGTCCACCAAAAGCGAAAGGTATGGTCGGATGGGGAAGGTGTGATGAGCCCGACGGATGTTTACTAGCACCAAAATTGACTGCAAGGAGACACTAAGTAGCGATTGTAATTGCATGGACAAGGCCCTCACCTGTTCTCGAACTCGCCATACTTTACTGGAGAGCCCACTGTCTTTCAAAAAGCGTTCGAAAACTGTGATGGGTAGCTCGGAGCCTTTGCCAGTAGTAAGCTTGGATGTTGATGGGGAGGAGCGGAACGCGAATCCACCGATGATGACGAGAGTTTCGCGTGCTTTGTCGCGTGCTTTGTCGCGCGCATCTCCGAGTCTTTCAAAGACGCCAGGAGATGGAAAGAAAGAGCTCATGACATGTCGGAGGACATAGACATCATAACCAGACCCGCTTGATGAGGAGGTGGAGGAAGAAGAGGAAAACGGACGCGTGTTGGGTGTACCATTTGGGCGATGTATTATAAGAGGGAGAAGCGAGGGGAGAGCGGAAAGAGTTGCAGTGGTGAGGTGTTGGTTTGCAATACGAAGGCATGCTTTGAGAACGGTGATGAGGGGTTCTGGGTCCGCAATCTGCAGTAGCAAGTCATGCGATAACTCAGCGAAGGAAGAGGTACATTCAGAGTATCGTGCACCTCGACGCCAGTTTCGAATTCAGCATGAAGTTTTGTGACAGCATCGAGTTTGAGTTCAACATCTGGAGCAGGGGTGAACAAGGATTCGGAACGAACAAATAAGAGAGCGGACCATTGCTTTTGCATTGGTTTATGAGTGTGTCGAGACGGTCGTCGCTCATGATAGTCTAGAGAAAAGAAAATGAACAGGGCAGTGGGGAGAAGAAGGGAGTTGAACGAGCCTGAGCGCAAGAAAAGACTTGGTGCTGCACTTCAGACACGGTTGGGTTATCATGTAGCGGAGAATAACTGAATTCTCGGCACGTCGACCACAAACAGTAAAACACAATTTCTACAGTTACAAGTTCGAAACTATCTATACTTCATATCATTCCTATTCACGGCTTTCTGTCAGAGTGTCCGAGAGACTTGCCAGGTTGGATGTGGTCTCGGATGCGCTGCTTCTACGCAAGGGTGAATACGACATCATGGGCCGTCGTCATCCTGCTTACCAGTACTTTGAGCTCCGGGAAGCCCCCATTGACTTTACGATCCCATACCAAGATGGGAGAGCCATCCCTGACCTCCAACCAAACACGGAATCGACCAGTAGCATCATCAGAATTTAACGGCACGATCGAAACCGCCGTGAGGGCCGGAGGCGGAAATGTCAGAAGCAATTCCGTCGATACCCACGAAGCTCGATGCAGCCTGTCAACGAACGTTCAGTTTGTAAGGTTATCATGCCGGCAGACAGCCGTACCAGCGACACTAAGGGGCCCTTGTATTAGAGATGCGGACTTCCAAGCAAACAACGCATACCCTATCGCAAAACTCGATAACAATGCGGGGGTAATTCAGAGGACTCGGCGGCACAAAGAGGGCTGTATCGACGTCCTGACTCGGCTCTTGCGTGGTTGATGTGGGGCATGATGCTGCAGGGGAGGTGTCTGCCATTGCGTCAAGTACTGTCGATAAGGCTCGGAAACGAGATCGTCTGAATTTGGCTCCCCGACCACGTGACGCTATCTCGTGTGGACGCGTTGTTTGGCCAACAACGCCTGACCCAGACGACATGGATCTGCCTATCCCTGCAGCGGACCAACATCAAGCCAGCGAACCAGTGATATGGACTGTTCATGGTAAGTGTCATTTTCCCAAATCGTGGAATATGTAACTCACTCGCCGAGCTTTGTCTGGACTCTGCAGTCGAGGTTCGCCTTGCTTCGAAGGCACGGAGAAGGATGGATATCGTCCAAGACCTCGTGCGAGACTATATCACAACCTCTTTTGAGCGTCTCTCCCTCCCATCAGTTCTGAGTGGCTGGGACGTTGATCCAACCCTAGCCTCCTCCGTCGAGCGCATCGCAGTCTCAGAATCATCCTGTCCATCAATCTCTCTATCTCTGAACGAAATCTCGCTTCAAATACACACTTACCAACCATCCGAGAATGATACCGTAGAAGAGTACGCCAATGGCTCTGCAGATGGCGGTGAGGATGTACTCGCGGCCAGTGTCTGCGAATTACCCTGCAGATCCTGGGAAGGGCTATGGGACGGCCTGATATACGCGGATAACATAAAACTAAAGCTTCTCGACTACATATATGCTACCCTCGTCCTCAGCGATGCCAACGTCGACTGTACGTAAGTGACCTTGACCGGAGATTCGTCACTGACTGCCATCCAGTCAACCTCGTTTCTTGGAATAGAGTCGTACTTCTTCACGGACCGCCTGGCACGGGAAAAACCTCCCTTTGTCGAGCACTAGCTCAGAAACTTTCGATACGACTATCCCATCGGTGTGTCCCTCTTGAGATCACGTTCTACGCTTGTTTAGTTTGGGCCTGACAGTTATACACAAGCACGTCTCTTGGAGATCAATTCCCACTCGCTATTCTCTCGATGGTTCTCGGAGTCAGGAAAGCTCGTTCAACGATTATTCAACAGCATCATGGAAATGGTCGAAGATGAGGACTGTTTCGTCGTCGTCCTCATTGGTTCGTGACTTCAGTGACGCATTCACACCATGTATGCGCGGACTCACGTCCCCCACTAGATGAAGTCGAGTCCTTGACAGCTGCCAGAGCGGGAGCCATGGCAGGTACTGAACCATCTGATGGTCTACGAGTTAGTGGACCACTAGGCCCGAGATTTCGCACCTAATCCGAATTAATTCAGGTAGTCAATGCACTCCTCACTCAACTTGACAAACTACGACACAGAAAAAATGTCTTAGTGATGTCAACCAGTAACCTCGTCAAAGCTATAGGTTTGCATATCCCTTCCTCTCGCAGAACGGTACTAGCTCTTACAAGTCGATAGACTCGGCTTTCGTTGACAGGGCAGACATTATCCAATACGTCGATAACCCTCCTCGCGAGGCTATTTACGAGATCTTGCGTAGTTCACTCTGCGAATTCGTTCTCAGAGGCATCGTGCAGGAGGTGGTCAGTTGAAACAGTGCAGGCACAAATTAAGAAGCGCTAATTAGTTTATAGTCCGTCCCTCCGCTAGAGGATGTGTTGTGCAAGGAGAAACACGGGTGGCACTTGGAGACCCATTTACCAATCGACCCATCTCATGCTCAGACCGATAAGATCGGAAAGGCGCTCCTTGGGCTCGCCGCTAAGTGTAGGGTATGACAGTCTTCTTTTCGCGATGCTAATAACCAACTCTGCACGGCCATAGGAGCAAGGCTTCTCAGGTCGTGCCCTCCGGCGCCTTCCCGTCCTCGCTTTAGCACGGTACATCGGGGCTGGTGTCAGTGCCTCAAGCATACCCGCGTCTCCTCCAAACAAACTTTCATCCAAGGGTACTCTCCGGTCAGACATCAGCGTTTGGTTGAATGCTATGGAAAAGGTTGTCAACGATCGAGTTGCCGAACACACGAGGTTGGCGTAGTTCGTTGGTGTGCATCCCACGAGAGGGATATGTCGTAGAAAGTACCAATAGGCTCATGCCTACTGTTATTGACGAGCAATGCAAAATACGAGATGGACATGCACGCCTATGTATAATAGTGTATATCCAACTCCCTGACTACCCCTAGAGAACCACGAATTAATTTCCATGCAATGACGGGTCAACTAATGGGATCGTGAGACAGGGCCATCAAATGCAAGGAAAGAAGCCGACCCACAGAAATCTATTGGCGGAATCAATGGCCGTGCCAGTGTACGACTCCCGATAGCAGAGGTGGCAAGCCCTCTCACAGCTGCCATTTGCCCTGGCCGTGCTTTTCCCGAGCCGCTCTTCCTAGACAGGTTCTCACCATCATCGGCCGTCCTGTCTTTCTGAAAATTCACCATCTCCGCCCAATCTTCACGTGAGACGACGGATCGACCACTTTCTGTGCGCAAATAGAGGGTTTTCTGATTCCACACTCGACGTCCGAGTCGTTCTTTGACACGTTGGGTCTTACGAGCAAGAGCTGGGAGAAACTCTCGAGTGTAGAAGTTGGCAATGTCCTCAAAGTCCTTTTGAAGGATATCCAAATGAACAGATACATCAAAATATTTGACGGGAGGTGGGGATTCCAGGCGTGTCGAGGAAACGGAATTGGTAGCATCGATATCATGGTCGGAGGGTAAAGGCACGTCGGCAAGCGTCTTCGTGGGCAATATTGACAAATTTGGGCGAGAAGGATCGTGGTCTGGTGCCAGAGGTTGCCGACCCTGTCGCTGCAGCTCCTGCAGCTCACTGTAGTATGCTATGTCGTTCTTCTTCCTCCTATATGTCTGACGCGCGATGTACCCCACGAATCGCATCAGTTCCATATCTTTATTCCTCCCCGCTGTCCCGAAGACAGACAAGAGCATATGCCTGTTAATAGCGAACTGAGGTGCTGGCGTTTTGTAAGGAGTGTGATAGATCTGCGTCCGCACAGCTCTGTCCACAACTCGGTCAAGCTGGAATGCTTGGAAGAGGTAGTGTCGTGCCAAAGTTGAATGATTTGCACGCGACAGGTGTTTGAGCAGGAGATGATAAGTAGTTGAATTTGGCTGCGCGTGAGGAGTCTGGTGAGGTTGCGTGGAAGCGGGGTTAACGACACCGAAATCGTCTTCATCGTCAAACTCTAGAGAATAATGTTGACTGGCTTGTGGAGGCAGGGGTTGGGTAAGCACCTCGAAGGCCTGAGCGAGTTTGGAAACATCTCCAGACCGGCCAATCATGTCAATGGTCGTGTTGAGCGCGGCAGTAGAGTAAGGCTGAAAGTTGGGTAGTTGGGGAATGCCGGCCTCGACAGTTGCGCTGTGGTCCCATTGCACTGGCGGATGGTCAGGGAAGTCCAAGTCAATCCCATACACCAATTTGAGGAGCTGCGAAAAGGTAGCCAGATCCGCAGTTCCTTTTGAGATACGCATCGCAAGGTCCAGAACGGCAGAGGTGAAGGGTATATCGAGGGCGCTCATATCGTTCAGTAGCATCTTGCAAAAGGCTGCGCAGTCGGATTGAATCCTTGTCCTCCGAGACTTATACATGGGAAGGGTGAGTCGATGGGCAATCGACTGAAGGGTAAGTAGGAACGTCCGGATATCTGGATGAAGCTTGACAGCGTGCCTGAGCTCATCATATACGTTCATAGAGCCGTACGGATGTCCAACGGCAGCAAACTGCTCCAGAACGTAGTTGTAGTCATCTAAAGAGGGCTTTTGCGTTATGGAGCGAATGTTGCGCATAACGGCCTTTAACCTGGCTTCATATAGGTGGGGCGGGCGAGGGGGTGCAGAACCTTGCATACGTCTTGCAGCGAACGGACGAAGGAGGGAATGATGAGGGACGCATTTCCGAAGGACCTTTTGGTGGATTTCAAGGGGAAGACCGCTGTAGTCCAGCGCGGTCGCAAAGTCCACGTATCTTGCCCAGACGGTTGAGGAGTCGGCATCATCCTGGGACAAGGCGGTCCTGAGAGAGCAGAGCTTGCGATCACGAATAGCGTCTCGACCGATGCTCGACTCGGCAGCGAGTCCGGGTTCCACAATGCTTGACGCTGATGCTATTGCGGTGAGGTGGAGTAGACTCCGGCGTAGCAAAGGCTGTCGATGCCTGGTAGCGGTTTGGATATTTGTTAAGGATCTCTGCATGATATATGCATGGGGACACCTCTGAACTTCTTCCAAAGTGTTCGCCTATTCAGGTGGTTGAGACGCGTTGTAAAAATTCGCACGTGGTCGATCATTATACGAAGTCGATGACACAAGAGGTGTATATTTCCTTCCGTTATTTTACACCGCTACATGATTGATATTGTTACACCTCCCAAGTGCGACCCCAGAGGATCACAACTTCCTGTAGACGACCAGCCTCTCCCGGCTTACACACTGTGGGGTTGGATTTTCCGGGACCTTATCGAGGACCTTCTCCCAGCCATCTCCGAGGACGTCAACGTAGTGTTCAGGTTTGACGAAGAACGGTGGCCCGTCATGATCCTCGGGTAGGCTGAGCGGATAAACGAGTGTGATGAGATAACCACCAGGCTTCAGCAACGCAGAAATTTGCTCGCCCCAATCCCTCCTTCGAATTGGTGGAATAGCAACGAAGAACCTGACGAATTGGTCATCACACAGTTGCAGAGTTACAGACGACTATACTCACGTGTAGTCATAGATCAAATTGAACCGTTGACCATCGGGGACTGAAAGTTCAAAGAAGTTAGCTACCTCGAACGACACTTTGGCACCCGGGATTGCAAATGGACTTCTGTCGAGATGACTACGGGGGTCAGCGTGAAATGATCGGTCCCACTCAGGCTTCTGGACCTTACTCGCGCGCAGCCTGAACTGCTGTTGAAGATATATCGATGGCCAATACATCAAGGCCAAGATGAGACGCGATGAAGGTTGCATCGTAACCCTGTTTGACGTGAACACTCGATCAATGAGCATGATCAGAGCCTACCCTGCCACACCCCGGGATGAGGGCACGGCCAACCTTGGGAAGATCGAGTTCGTTTGACATGATCAGGTCACGGAATGCAGGTTGAACATCTCCCGAATCCCAGGGTGTGACTCCAGTTTTCCATACATCGTCCCAGCCAGTGACGGGGTTCTCTTTCACAAGGCGAACGAGGTCCTTGCTGGTGATTGAGATGGTCATGGAAGCCATGCCTCAAAGTAGCAATTCACCGAAAATAGCAAACCTTGGTCTTGTTGGTCCGTGCGCGAGCCAGAGAGGTATATAAAGCGAGGGCAAACAAGGTAGCAACTCATACTTACCTTGATGGCGCACGCCCCTTCACGTATCCGGGGGTGCGGGCCGCGGGGACCT
>JBBPRR010000389.1:0-24994 GCA_038093115.1 Hortiboletus flavorubellus
CTGGTCACCAGACTACATGATGCCAGTGAGTGGGGCTAAGCCAGATTAGGGGAATGACAGAGACTGAATGGGAGAATAGTGTCAGTGTGACGCTGACAGCACTACGATCACAGTATATGTGGCACTCGGAAGTTCCAATCATTTCACACGCAGCAAGCAGACAGAGATGCCCTCCTCCGCACTGACTACCGAGTCTGCATTGTACCAACATTCGCCAAAAAACACTGGAGTTGCTGTCTTCAGCCCCTACTTGCGTGAGGCTATCTATGAGAAGGTTTGTCACATTCACCCCTCTGCTTGTGACCTTACATAGTGTTGATGTCACGTCTTTCACGTCACGCTGGCAGTTACCACTAGGTGGACGCCCTCTGTCTTACGCTGAAATGCTAAGGCATTGGGCCATAGCCGTGATCAAAAGATTAGAGGCTGACTGCTCTAGTATGGATGATGCAGAGGAAGAATATGAGGATTCTGCGAGCGATATTATCGCTGTTGTTGGTGCAGAAAGATACAAGAAATTCCTTGAGATTCTGATGGCTGCCATCGAGCGACACTGGTCAGATGGCAATGTTGGAGTTGAGCGCCGAGAGTCTGCTCTAAACTAAGGGTGATTGCCCTAGGCAAATCACAATATCTAGTGATGACAGTATAGATTGGAATGTAGTAAAAGAGAATGTGATGATCAGAATACGATCTGTCATCATGGATGGATCCATCTTTAGCACCGACCTAAACACGAGACAAAACGACTGTATCAATGTTTAGGATTGACCTAAATGATTTCTAGATGATTTCGCACAACATTTGGGTTGGTCCTAAATACGGATCGCATCCGTGGTGTGTAATCAAGTACTGCAATCTCCCGCAAGGTGTTGGCCGCCGCATGGCGGCGTTTTTCGAGTTAGTATTACTGAGGATATGGGGGAGGACTTAGCTAGGTAATTATACCATTACGAAAACAAATCCAGAAATAAATTCGGCATTTCCTCTTCCATTATCATGTCGGGAACAATCTCCCTCGATGAAGAGGTCCGGTTGTACGCTACGAACGCGGAACGAGAAAAATACTCTCTTTTGGCTACGTTATTCGGTATCATAGTCGCACTGGACTACCTCGAACGAGCGTACATCCGTGATGCGCTCACCGCTGCCGAGTGAGTCCTTAACTCTAGGCGTTCCGTGGGCTGCGAACCTCGCATGCTAAGATTCGTGTTTGTGAGAGAGATATTCACCAGCTTGTACGAGGCTGTTGTCTCAGTACATGACGATGCTCAAGCTCGTCAAGGACTCCGTGCCCTCGATCGAGCAGTTCATGACACGTTATCGGGTGGGTAGTCATCGCTCGATTTTGTGCGATCCCGCCACCTACACGGTATATGCCAGATGGATACACCAGCTGCGCTACATCGCATCAAGGTTGGCGTACCGGCAACGGTAGAACACTCTAGTGAAGCCGGTCCAGAGACCGGCAAGTGGATCGCTGAGACGACTCAGGTGTGTATCTTGGTAACTATCTATCACGGCTTAATTGATGCTTCTACTCGTAGAATTTCATTACTTTCATGGACGCTTTGAAGTTGCGTCTTCGTGCCAAAGACCAGCTCCATCCCATTCTGCAAGAGCTCGTCACTGGCTATGCCAGGTTCAAAGGCAGCAAGGATTGGGAAGGAAGGAGTCGGATGGTTAGTTGGTAAGCCATGTCTGTCCAGTCTGTCTTCATCGCGTGATGTCGTGGCAGGTTGATCACGCTCAATGGTATGAAAGCCTCGGAGGAGATCACAGAGGAACAGTCGAGACAGGTCGGTCACCCCCCGCGCTCTGCCCATTTCTCTCGCTGATCCACTCTTGCAGCTTCTTTTCGATGTCGATCATGCATATGCCGAGTTCTTCCGCAGTTTGAGTGGCGCAAAAGGTGACTGGGCTTGACTCGGCTTTGGACGTTGTCCCTGCTGCGTCTTTAGACAGCTCCTATTTGATCCCGTCATGTCCTGGCACTGAATTTACAAGCAAGGAATGAGTGGGTTATCTGTATATTATTGCACCCTTGCAGGGATATCTCAGGCTTCTTGGTTTGGGCTGCCTGCATGTCGACTTGGATACCCAGTCGTGACTATGGTGCTACTTTGATAACTTGGTATACACTGACATCCATACTGCCAGTAGATCCGCTTCTCCAACTGGTATAATTTGTTGTATTAAATGTTATTTGTACTCCCAAAAGACGACATGTGGCTCATGAGTACCAGTGAACATGCCAGGTCGCGGCGAAACCCCAACATGGCGCATCAAGTGAGCTTACTGAAATCTGATTTCAGTTGTAAAGTTGGGTCTGCAGCAGGCGGCAAGATTGGCGTATCGAAACCGAGCTAGCGTGTACTCACTCCCTGCCGCGTTCAACTTTTTCCGAGCTTACGCCGCTTCCCTAACCCACTATGATCAACGGCAGTACTCTTCCGCTTGACGCTTTCCACTAGACTTTGCAAACTACGACCGTTCTGCTGTGTGGAACTTCGAGAATGTATAGGATAATCAGGGCGAGAGTTGCTTTTTTGGCGTTTCGAACGTTCGTCGAGAAGCGCCGCCATGCTTTTGGTCCTTTTGAATCTGGAGGGCAAAAAGTGGTGTCAGTGTCGGCGCGGAGGTGTAAACACCCCAAGCGTTCGAGAAACCGACTTACTGAGGATTGGTCGGGTCGATTGCGAACTGGTGGTCTTCATGAATCGCAGCGAATCGATCATCCTTGACGTCGATAGCAAAGTCACCCTGGGTTTCGCCCGGCCCATCGTCCACATCATTCCTGTCACGTTTCTTAGATTTGTGTCTGGACTTCTTATTCTTGCCCTGCTTCTCCGCTTTGAGCACCGCTTTCATATCGAAATGGGCAGGCTCGCCGTGGGGGTTATCAGATGCTGCCAGTAAAGCCAGTTCTGCTTGGGAGGACTCGGTGGATCTCTTGGGCTTCGCGGACTCTTTCATAGATTGGTTGGGCTGTGCTTCGTCTTTTTCTTCGTCGTGCTGACTATCGCTCTCAAAACCAAAGAACTCGTCGTCGAAACTCGACTTGATGGTTTTGTTCGTCGACACGCCGTCATCCTTGATCTCACTTCTCTTCCTAGCCTCCTCTTTCTTCGACTTCCTTTTTTCTTTCTTCTTCCTCTGATACCTTTCGAGCGTGTTTTCATCCTCAGGATTCTTCGTCTCGCTGAGACCAGGCATGAAAGTAACCTCCATATCAACATCGCTGTCTTGCCCTCCCATTTTGCTCTTCTTTCCCCTGCTTGCCTTATTGTCAAATGCGTTGCCCCATCCTTCGGGCAGTTCTTCATCGTTGCCGCCGAGGAGGAGCATCCGGAGTTTATCTCTTTCGGCCTTCTCGGAGCCTTTCCCCTCATTCTTCGTCTTACGCCCAGTCTTCTTCGACTCTCCATCATCACCATCGTCATCTTCGGAGCCTCCCTCAGAAGACGAGGAAGCAACGTATGCACGAAAGTCGGCCTCCTCGATCTCTTTCTTTGTGAGTTGGCGACGCAGGATATGGTTCCGTTCCGGGTCGTCTTCATCCCACGTGAGTTTTACTTTCGAGTGACGCAGGGCCTGGCGTCGAATCAATATAATGGGCAGAAAACACTGACACTAGGGCACGCACGTCGGTTACAAACTCAACCGCTCTGTAAGGAGCATTTGAGAGTTGGGTAGCTTCATCACTGAATCCCGTGCAACTCGAGTTAGCGACACGTATCCGACTCGCAGACTCGGAGGGTGACATACCGAGGCTCATCTTCAAACGTCATGTCATCTGGGACAAAGCTGAGGTCGAACACATTCGCGGACCTTTCTAGCTCAGTCCCTTCAAGCTCATTGTATACGTGAGCAGCAGCCTGTGCCGTATCGCATTCGACGATAGCGTAGTAATAACTGTGCTTAATGTTTGTCAACCGCTTTGCCCGCCGAGAAACAGATGAGAGTAACTGGAAAACGGAAGATACACGGATGATGGACGTACCGCAAACGCTCTAGTTGATATTTTCTGAGAGCATTCTCGTCGTAATCTACTTCGTCACCTGTCTCAATGATCGTCTTCTCGTTGATATCATCCTCCACCCTCGCACTTTTCTTCTTGAAGAGTCCGGTGGGCGGACCTTCTTTCTCCTCCCTGGCCAACTGCGTCTTTCCAAATTCACTTGGGTAAACACGAACACCTAGTATTCTTCCCCTGATTACGTTCACTTCACCTTTGCTAGCCGAAGTCGTCGTTTTCTCGCTATGTGAGGTGGATACAAGAGGCGCAGCGGGGGATACGAGCGACGAAAAGATCTTGTACAAGTGGACGGCACGTACATAATCCCAGTCCAGGTTGACAACCGCCAGCCTCCTCGTTGGCTCGATATCCGTAACTCCTTTCACGTCCCGGATGGTTTTGGCGTATTCGGCAACCTGTGCGTCGAGGGTAGCAACCGTGTCTTCGTCGAGATCGATCTCGGCGTCTTCCTCGTCTTCTTCCAGTTTCTTAGGTTCGGCGCCGAGGGAGACGAAGCCGCCGTCATCGCTGTCACTACCGCTCCCGTCCGTCAAGGGAACGCGATGTGGTAGATCTCCGTCCTCCTCTTCCTCGTCTGACGACTCCATGAGAACGGCACCGCGCGCATAGTCAACGACGGTCGGCGCAACAGCTGGATCCCCCTCACTATCCTCTTCGTCGAGCCTGTAAAACCGCCGCAAATCGTCCTTTTCCTGCGTGTCGGACACCGTTCGTCCATGTTTGTCGACTCTGGCTGTTGTTCGCCGGGCATCCGCGGCGAATAGCGGTCAACCGTCAACGAGCGGTCGATTTTGGAGAATCGTATGGGGTGCAACGCACCAGCAGTTGGCTTCGTCCTTGTCTTCTTTTTGCTCTTTTTCTCATCTCCCAAGAGGTGTTTGAAACGATCGTCTAGGATGACCTTGGAGTGACGTTTTTTTGGGCGGCGGAACCGAGGGTCGGTTTTGAGGGTGGCGAAGCGGGTGTCTGACATATTGATGCAATCTGTGGAGAAACGAGAGGTAATAGTACGCGGAGATGGACCTAACCTTAACCAGAAGTTAGGGTCTCGGGAGTCGGTAGTTCTCCCTGCGGGCAGGCCACGAACGTAAATTCACAAGTTCAACGGGCGCGCCCAGCTTGACCGCGTCTGCTCAAATGGCAATTCCGAGTCCCAACTCCAGTGTCTCCTTCTCACTATTCCTGTCGACCTTCGTCGCCGGTATAAGAAATTTCTTCCCTGGTGCGACGGGTCTGCTCCGCGTGGGAGATTGGAGTGGGTAGTGTTTGCCTCGCTGGTTCGCTCAGCGTTGGTACTGAGCTCGTAGCGACATACCAAATCCCAAGTCGTGATTGGGTCGAACCCTGCTAAACCCCGCGAAACAAACTCTGCGCATTCCACTCGCTCGATTAGTAAATAATGGGATGAATCTTCAAATGGTTGATAAATGCTGGGCAAGGCGGGCCATAGGCGCCTGTCCTTATCGAGGTGTCATCCAACCTTGTTTCTCATTCCTCCGATCATGGTGCCTAAGCAAAGTCCCCCCTTTCGCGCTGAGCACATTGGCTCTCTGCTTCGCCCAGATTACCTCCTCGAAGCACGGAAGAAGTTTGATAGGAAGGAGGTCACTCAGGAACAGTTACGGGAGCTCGAAGACAAGGCTATCGCGGGGGCGGTCAATATGCAGCGGGAGGTTGGCATAAGGAGCTTTACGGATGGGGAATACAGGTGGGTGCACAGATTGCATTGCCGAATACCATACTGACATCCAGTTGAGGCGACACCTGTACGTATCGTTGCGTTACACGTGGTTGGTAACCGATGGTGAATAACTTAAGATTCTACGATGGATTCTTTGAGTATCTGGAAGGTTTTGAAGGTGCGACTTCTTGCAGTGAGTTAGGGCGAGAGTACCAAAGCTGATGCAGATCAAAGATGTTCCAAATCCGCCTTGGGAAATTTTCAAGGTAATGATGATTTGCAGATCAAACCCTGTGCGATATCTCATCACATCACAGCTCTACGTTCCTGATATACACGCATTCGTTACCGAAGGTAAGTCCCGATGCACGTCCATGGAGCATGGGAAAGGCTGACATCAACGCTACTCTAGACACCAAGCCAGCATCTACCACACTATGTACGGGTAAGATCAGATACGTGAAATCGGGGTATATCCCCCAGTTCGAAGCACTCAAGAAGCTCGTCCATCCTGACGAGGTCAAAAATATCAAATTGACCACGGCGGCTCCCGAGTGGTTCCATGTACGCCACGGTGCGCGCTCCCCCCACGGTGCATTGGCACGTCACGTAAACTGATGGAACCAATCAGGAGAGCACGCATTCACGCCTGGGGTGTACACCGACCGCGAAGCCTACTTCAATGACATTGCGGTCGCTTACCGTCAAGAGCTCGAGGTCCTGTATGCTGCCGGCTGCCGCAATGTCCAAATCGATGGCCCGCCCTTCGCCTTCTTTTGCGCTGTCTCGATGCTCAAGGGATTAAAAGACGAGGGGGAGGACCCCGATGCGCTCCTTGACGCATACATCCGACTTTACAACAACTGCCTCGCGACACGTCCGCGAGACATGACGGTCGGCCTGCATCTCTGTCGAGGAAACTTTAGATCGGCGCATTTCTCTGAGGGGGGTTACGATGCGATCGCAGTGAAGCTGTTCAACGAGGTGAACGTGGACTGTTATTACCTCGAGTATGACACCGAGCGCGCTGGTGCGTTCTTCTATCTTTATTTTTGTTTTTATCCACTTCCTTTCCATTGTGGACGCGGCTGACGCGACATGCAGGCACGTTTGAACCCCTGAAACATCTTCCCAAGCACAAATCGGTTGTCTTGGGTCTGATCACCAGTAAATTCCCAGAGCTCGAAGACAAGGGGCTTCTCAGGGAACGGGTGTTTGACGCGGCACGGATCGTGGCCAGTGGCACGGGGGAGACCGTGGACGAAGCGTTGGAGCGCATCTGCGTGTCTCCGCAGTGTGGTTTCGCGTCGCACGAAGAGGGAAACTTGCTCACTGCGGACGACATGAAGAAAAAGCTGCAGCTTGTCAAGGATCTTGCTACCAGCATCTGGGCGGACGCGTGAACATGATGAAGCGGACCGCTGCCCTAAGTAATAGTTATTCGAATTTGTGTATCTGTCCATCCTGATGTGGAGTCATATGTGGCGATGCCACTGTCGCTGATATAATTCAAACGCCCGTCGTGGCAAACGCAAATTATACTTGTTGCAGTAACTTAGACAATACTAACTACTGAGCAACTAAACAAGCCACACTCGGCCTGTTGAGCTGAGACGATTGAATTGATGTAGCTCAGTAGGTAGTTTAGGGGACTAATAATCTACTGTGACTCCGTCTCCCAACTTCGTCCTCGCCTCATTACACTCTGCGCAAAAATACTTATGTGTTGCGGCTACGCTCGTGCCTCCGCCGCAACGTGCACAGCCATTCCTGCAGAGTCTGACGCCGCAGTTCGCCGAGTGCGGATTCCGACTGAGTTCGCGGGAGTCGATCATACAAGTCGGCCCTGTCGTTAACCGTTTCAACCACCGTGAATTGGTCTACACGATTTTACCACTGCTCGCCACTGATCTGTTCTCTCAGGTCAATCAGCCAGCGCTCATCGATAGGGTTTACTAGCCCGAATTATGCCGTGGGTGATCGCGTTTTGCATTGTAAGTCCAACTATTTTTTCCATCTCTCACGAATAGGCACGATCGCGGCTTACGCTTCAACACAACCCCCAAGATATCGGGTTGTACTCCCGAAATTGCGAGCAATTTGCTCTGCATCCGCTCTTTTGGACCAGTCGTCACAAGCGCCCTCGAAGCCCTTGCAGACCCACACGAGCTCACTTCACAGGATGATGTGTGTGTCATTGAACGAGTACATCCTTCTGTCCAAGCGTATGCGGAGGACTTGCAGGACGGTATTCTGTCCGAAACCGATCCAGAACCTCGTGCGCGCGATCTGCATCCCGAGACAGATATCCGCATCGTACCACACTGTGTTATGGGAGACACGTGGAAATTCGGCTTCGTGGACGGACCCCCGCCGAATGAGAAAAATCGGACCTACCTGGTTCCATTCGGGTGTGATCTGATGGTGCAAACATACGCGCTTGATATCTTGGCACTCGTTACGCACGGTCGGATGACGCCGTTGAGGCTGTGGCGCCTTGCGATGCGGCAAGGGTTTGAGCATTTGGAGCGCCCATGGGGCCTCGAAGGCGTCGAGTACGGAAAAATCACGGGCATGTGGCAGCAGCACCCAGAGGAGTTCCCAGGATTTACAGAGGCGCAAGTTATGGAGCTTGAAGAAATCGGAGAGGTCGAAATAGTGAAACGGCGCTTGGTGGACGAGGGCCTCTACTGGGTGTGGATGGCTCCTGATCGGTATGACGTTTTAATCCTTTCGGTGCATTAGGATGGGTCTTGATATATCCGGCAGTTTCCCGGTTTCGTCGACAGAGGATGAATATCCCACGCTTGAGCTTCCTGAGGTATACTCTTGTGGGAATCGTTCAGCGATCGAGAGCCTCCCTCCCGAAGTGCTGATATCCATCGTCTCGTCCTTGTCCCTCACATCGCTCTTCAATCTCGCGAGCGCTTCGCGGTCGCTGCGCACAGGAATTTTTGGAAATGACTACTGTGCATGCGTTTGGATTTATAACAACGCGCCGTGGTGGATCCCTGTACCAACTCAAACGCCAAAAAAAGATGACCAGAACGAGCCACCAACCAAAGACACCCAAGTGTATCCTGCCTCTGAATGGACTGCGCACACTCAAATGACTGTGAGCTTTCCTTCTGGTCTAGGCTGGGCATACATCAAGCGATGTATGCGATCCGGGTCAATGCGCAACCGTAAACGTATATGGAATGCAGCAGTTGACATTGAGCGTGTCGCAGACCTGGCAGGGGTGTAGGATTAGATCTGTTTGGCCACACTCTTATCCGTACGCCAGAGTAGGGTACTTACGCCTGCTGGAGGTATGAGTTGTTACGAGAGAATGCATTCACGTATTTTTTTTCCCTGACCGCGAAGCCTACTTCAATGACATTGCGGTCGCTTACCGCCAAGAACTCGAGGTCTTGTATGCCGCCGGCTGCCGCAATGTCCAAATCGATGGCCCGCTCTTCGCCTTCTTTTGCGCTGTCTCGATGCTCAAGGGATTAAAAGACGAGGGCGAGGACTCCGATGCGCTCCTTGACGCATACGTCCGACTTTACAACTGCCTCGCGACACGTCCGCAAGACATGACGGTCGGCTTGCACCTCTGTCGAGGAAACTTTAGGCACTCGATGCACTTCTCGGAGGGGGGTTACGATGCGATCGCAGTGAAGCTGTTCAATGGGTTGAACGTGGACTGTTACTACCTCGAGTATGACACCGAGCGCGCTGGTGCGTTCCTTTAGCTTGTGTTTTATTTTTATCCCCTTCCTTTCATCGTGGACGCGGTTGACGCGACATGCAGGCGCGTTTGAACCCTTGAAACATATTCCCAAGCACAGATCGGTTGTCTTGGGTCTAATCACAAGTAAATTCCCAGAGCTCGAAGACAAGGCGCTTCTCAGGGAACGGGTGTTTGACGCGGCACGGATCGTGGCCAGTGGCACGGGGGAGACCGTGGACGAAGCGTTGGAGCGCATCTGCGTGTCTTCCCAGCCTTGTGGTTTCGCATCGCGCGAAGAGGGAAACTTGCTCACTGCGGACGACATGAAGAAAAAGCTGCAGTTTGTCAAGGATCTTGCTACCAGCATCTGGGCGGACGCGTGAACATGATGAAGCGGACCGCTGCCCTAAGTAATAGTTATTCGAATTTGTGATCCTGATGTGGAGTCATTTGTGGCGATGCCAGTAGCTGACATAATTCGATCCCTTTCTTTTTCGATGCTCGTCGTGGCAGACAGTAATTGTGGCCAACGTCGTGGCTCGCACAGCTTGACGGCGACCTCGATGGCGTCTGCTCAATGACAATTCCGTACACCCCAACCCCGGCGTCTCTCCGTGACTATCTCTGTCGACCTTCGCCGGCACAACAAACGGAAGCCGGTCCGCCCCGTGTAAGGTTGGAATGAGTTTGCCTCGCTAGCCTCGCTCAGCGTCAATATTGAACTCGTTGCGACATGTCCTCCTCCGCCGTTGCTTCCTCCACTGACGATACGCGGGATGCCCGGGCCGGGGAGAACGGGCATGCTTGGCGTACACGGAATCGGCAGGGACGCTATCGCAGTGGGTAGTCAAACCCCGCTGTCCCTGTCATCATCGAAGCGGTCGTTGGAGCGCTCGGGTTTTGACTCTGCTCTTGCAATGCCGCCATCCACGTTCCGGCGTTGTCTCCGCATCGTTTTCCCTCACACTCCTCGCGTCATACCAGCCCTCCAGCCGAATGAAAATCAAGTGCGTCAACTTGTTCACCTGGTGAATAATCTTGCATTCTCCACGTTGGCTCGGTTCGGGTTCCTTGCAGGCCAGCAACCGATTTGCCCAGTGGAGATTTATTTCGGGAGGCTCCTGAAGGTGCACTCCAAGTACCTGGTTCCAGACCATTGTTTCCGAAGTCGCCGATGAGAAAATGTGTGTCATTGGGTACGGCTCCATGCCTCAGATCCCCGTCACGATGTGAAACCATGGATTTTCATTGGGTTAAACCCTGTGAAATGTCAAGGGCCTGGCAAACACTTCGCGTTCTCACTCCAACTTCTCACTTACTCGATTCGATATATTCCCCTGTTTCGCCCCGACAATTAACTCGCAGTCATTACAGCACCTGCGACACTGAGTCAAGAATCACGCGTGATAGAAGGAAGCTTTACAAGGACTAGCGACAACTAGTAGTGGTATACGAAAGCAAATAATTCTCCGTTCTCTTCCGTTGACTGATACAGCCCTCAAACACGATTTTGGGGCGCAATTTTTGCCTACAATTCGCTTAGTTCTGTTTCCGGCAACAATTAATAACAAGAAACAATCTAGGAGCATGCTACCAGCGGAGTCTGATGATACGCCATGCTCCATGGCTATTGCTTTATCTGTGACGTTTCGAACTCCTGACCCTCGTATCTTGAATGTATCCACTGTAGGCTAATCTGCTATTCCGCAGTTATCCCTCCCGAGCTGCTGGGCTGATTTTCAAACAACCTATAAATGCTGCGCTGGCACCGGCACCTGTCACTATCCTAGGTATCATTTCATCTCCCTTTGTCGTTCCTCTAGCTAGATATGGCGCCCAAGCAAACTCCCCCTTTCCGTGCTGAACATATAGGTTCCCTGCTTCGCCCAGATTACCTCCTCGAGGCACGGAAGAAGTTTGACAGGAAAGAGGTTACCCAAGAGCAACTTCGGGAGCTCGAAGACCAGGCCATCGTAGGGGCGGTCAACATGCAGCGGGAAGTAGGCATAAAGAGCTTTACGGATGGCGAATACAGGTCGGTGAACAGATTTGCATAGCCGAGCATCGTACTGACATCCCGTTTAGGCGACACATGTACGTATCGTTGGGATGCACCTAAATTGGTGGCTGAACGCGAATAACCAGGTTCTACGATGGATTCTTTGAGTATCTGGAAGGCTTTGAAGGTACGACTGTCTCGCACCGAGTTGGGGCCAAAGTTGATGTCTATCGAAGAGGTTCCCAATCCACCTTTGGAGATTTTCAAGGTGCTCTCCCTAACTGTCCAGTCCGCCTGTGCGATATCTCATCACATGACAGCTCTATGTTCCTGATATACACGCATTCGTTGCCAACAGTAAGTGCACATCCACGGATCATGGGAGCGCCTAGTATCAACACTATTCTCCAGACACCAAGCCAGCATCTACGACATTATGTACGGGTAAGATCAGATACGTGAAATCGGGCTATATCCCCCAGTTCGAAGCACTCAAGAAGCTCGTCCATCCTGACGAAGTCAGGAACATCAAATTGACCATGGTAGCACCCGAGTGGTTCCATCTACGCCACGGTGCGCGCTGCCTCCATAGCGCTTCCGCACGTCATGCCAACTGACAGAACTCATCAGGAGAGCATGCATTCGCGCCTGGGGTGTATACTGACCGCGAAGCCTACTTCGATGACATCGCGGTCGCATACCGTCAAGAACTCGAGGTCCTTTATGCCGCTGGCTGCCGCAATGTCCAAATCGATGACCCGCTCCTCGCCTACTTTTGCGACGTCTCGATGCTCAAGGGGTTAAAAGACGAGGGCAAGGACCCCGATGCGCTCCTTGACGCATACATCCGACTGTACAACAACTGCCTCGTGACGCGTCCGCGAGACATGACGGTCGGCCTGCACCTCTGTCGAGGAAACTTTAGGCACTCGATACACTTCTCCGAGGGGGGTTACGATGTGATCGCGGTGAAGCTGTTCAACGAGTTGAACGTGGACTGTTATTACCTCGAGTATGACACCGAGCGCGCTGGTGCGTTCTCTTAGCTTTTGTTTTTGTTTTTGCTTTTATTTTATTTTATTTTACCCTTCCTCCCGGTCATTCAGGTGGCTGACATGACTGTACATGCAGGCACGTTCGAACCTTTGAAACACCTTCCCAAGCACAAATCGCTCGTGTTGGGTCTGATCACCAGTAAATTCCCAGAGCTCGAAGACAAGGGGCTTCTCAGGGAACGGGTGTTTGACGCGGCACGGATCGTGGCAAGTGGTACGGGAGAGACCGTGGACGAAGCGTTGGAGCGCATCGGGGTGTCTCCACAGTGTGGTTTCGCATCACACGAAGAGGGCAACCTGCTCACTGCGGACGACATGAAGAAAAAGTTGCAGCTCGTCAAGGACCTCGCTACCAGCATCTGGGCGGACGCGTGATCCACGACGATGAATTTGATTACCACGGACATGGTAGTTGTTGACTCGAACGAGGCGAAAAAGCGCCAGCCATATGGTCCCCGTGTAAATTGATTCATTTCTTGTCAAGCTCTTCCGAGTTGTGTGTACGTGTACGGTATTCCAAATGTGGTCGAGTGCTATTGCAAGCGATCCGGTCATAACATGGTCGGAACAAGTCGTGTCAAGGTGATACTCTATGGCTAAAAAAAAAAACACCAGTTGCCAGCAAGCAGGTCTTCCAGGTCTTTCCTTATCGGCGTGAATGCGTGAAACCAACTCGCTTGTTCCTCGGGGCGCAACGCTCATTCCCGACTCCCCTCCTCGCTCTCATACGCACTCAACAAGTCGTCGTAACCTTCATCGTCCCCCTCCTCCGCGCCACTATCCCTGGTCCGTCTCGCCTCCTTTCTCCACCTCGCCTCCTTGGACGGCTTGCGCACAAACGGCGGCCTCGACACCCCTACATCTAGATCCTCCTCCACGCTCTTTTCACCTATCCTTCCCGAGTAGCTGTCCATCTTGGGGGTCGTCGCCGGATCGTATTCAGCCGGCCACTCGGGCGCCAGACTCTGCCTCCCCGGACTCGGCGTCCGTTGCTCGGCTGTCCCTGCAGGCCGCAAACGCAAATTCCCGGGTCGCGGCATGTACCGCTTGGACCGCAACCTCATCGGCGTCTGCTCCAACGACAACGACGGTTCCAAGCTCCCTGGCTCCGACTCTGACGACGGCAACGTCTTCCCGTGATCGTCCCTGTCGGGCGTCGTCACCCGTAGGGGAAGCGGCGGCGTTTTCTTCCGCACGACCAGTCTGCTCTGTGTGGGAGGTTCGAGCGGAATGACGTTTGCCTCGCTAGCTTCGCTCAGCGTCGATATCGAGCTCGTCGCGACATGTCCCCCTCCGCCGTTGCTCCACCCATTGACGATGCGCACGGCACCCGGGCCGGGGATAGCTGACATGAGCGGCGTACGTGGGATCGGTGGGGATGCCATCGTCGTGGGTGAGTCAAACCCCGTGGTCCCCGTCGTCATCGAAGCCATCGTTCGCTCCGACACTGTCTCCACGTCGTCTGCCGTCACAGTCGCATTTGACAATGGATGTCCCGGACTGCGTCCCCCACCCGAAGGCAGTGCATTCCAAGGTAAACGAGGCGATCGCGACGCCAGCGCCATCGGCGACACCGACTTGCGATTCAGCGGGACCCTCCGACTCGTCGTTGCTGCCGACCCATCCGAGTCGTAGTCCGAACGAGGGCCCGTACCCGTGCTCCGCGCGTGTGCCCCTGGATGCGCATGTGGCAATCTGTTCATGGCCTCGGAAGGCGACAGAGACGACACGGAAGAGACGGATGCTTGTCTAAGCGCGTGGCTATTCTTGGTCGCTACCAACACCTCTCCCCATTCACCAACGCGATACTCTGGTGTTCCACCTTCTGAACGGGACGTCAAGGGCGGCGACTGGGGCTTGGGGGACCTGGTCGTGATGAGATCGCGCGAGTTGAGCATGAGAGGCCTAGGCGCGCTCTTGGGCGTCGGATGAGACAATTGGAGCGAAGTAAGGGAAGCAAGCGATACGCCCGCTCGATTTATCAATGACGACGTATTCGATTCGGTGTCCGAATCCCGAAGTGGAGATGGCGTGGGCTTGATGCTTGGACTAGAGGGTACCGTGGAATGTTGTCGACGAGGTTGAGGAAGAAAACTCTCTCGAGGTGAGCGGAAAAAGGCAGGTCGGGGTGGGTCCAGGTTGCCGTGCTCGATCTCGCGTTGTGTCCCAGGTAGTGATCCCCGTCGACGATTCGATGCATCTGTGCCGCTCGGACCTAGCCAGCCACTCTGCCGTGCAGCGTCCTCGCTCGTAGCGCCTGGGGGCGTCGATGGTCCAGGCACCACAGGTCCAGACGAAGCAGAGGAGTTACTTCCTTTGCGTACGCCCCACGCATCGAGCGCTTTGGCACGCCAGTTGGTGCTCACTTTTGAAAATGCAGCTACCGTGTCCGAGTCTTTGAGCTTTCCTGCATAATCCCACAGACGAGCGTGCGAGGATGGCGGCGACGTTTCGATGTCATGTCCCTCTGAAGATGTCGGTGAGTGTCGCGCAGACAAGGGCGAAGGCGGCGACGGCAGTTCATCCTCCATTGAACTCTGATTCGTAATCCCCCTCCACACCGTATTCGCAAGCCTCGACGTCAACGTCGGCGCAGCAGGCGTCTCCGTCTCGTTCCCGTCGTCATGTTCACCAATCTCGTCATCCTCTGATTCTTCCTCCTCTTCCTCCTCCTCCTCCTCCTCTTCCTCCGGACTCCCATCCGCAATTCGGTTCGTAAAGCCCTTCCACATCTGCTGCTTGATTCGCGCCCCAAACCCGACATTGTCCCGCTCCCGCTCCTTCTCTGTTTCCCTTGCCTCCATCCGTTTCTGAGCGAGATCCGAGGCAGTTTGAAGAATTCGATCTATACCACCTGCTGCGTCAATCGGGTAGGACGTAAGAAGTGCGATGCCTTCCGTGAAAGCGTCGCTGAGCTCCCAGGGACGAAGAGGTGACGGTGGTCGGAGAGCCGTGTGTTCCTGTGTCCAGAGACCGGGGGCATTCAGTTTTGGTTTGCCAAGTCTACGACACGTGCGGAACAGATCATGGAGGTATGGTGAGACAATCAGAGCGGCTTAGTCGTCGCCAAAAGCTGGATACGCACCTAAAGAGAGGCGTCCGCGCACGGACAAGAAGTGCGGTGCATATATCGACGAGGTATTCGAGTTTCGCGTTCACGTCGCGCGTGCGCATCGGACACGCAAAAAGGACGTCCCAAACTGGGAACACGGAGGCCAAAGGAAGGGTCTGCGATAACAATGGCGCAAGCCAACGACTGACCAAAAAAGTGGGGATAAGCCGAACCGCTACCGGAGTGGACAGAAAACCCCCAAACAGAACAAATACGTACTATGAGAAGTGTGGAAGGACGGGGTCTAGCCCAGTTGCATGCTGTTATGGAAATAGAAAAGCATTAATTGGTGGTGCCAAAACATAACAAGCACGCAAACATGAAAAGTCAAGTACGCACGAGACTTGCAGCCAATTCCCCATCCGCCCATCTGATACGCTCGCTCAACTTTCGCGTCCAAATCTTTCCCCCTTCCTCTTCCTCCATCTCAGCAATCTCTCCCACGAGGGCCTCAAACACCCAGAATGTGTCCGCTTCAGCGTGGGCCACGTCATCCTCGTGGGTTTCCCCGACGAGTGCGCTATAGAGCGGGACGAGCAGCCAAGGGACGTGCGGTGACTGGACAGCAGGGTTTAGCGTGCTGTGGAGGTAGAGAAGGCGTAAAAGAGCGGAGAGATGGGCACGGTGTGCAGGGGGTGCGTCGTACGCCTTGGAAGGGAGGAGTGTCGTCGGTTGACGCTGACGCTTAGAAGCGAGCGAGGTCGCTGCAGAAGAAGGCGGTGATGGCGGTGACACAGTGTTTGAACCATTGAGAACCGTCTCGAGACGGATCTCAGGGGTCTCACAAGTGTCACTGTCGCATTTGATGAGCGACAGTCGTTCGTCGAGGTTGGACGCGCATGAGATGCGGATGCTGTCAGGCGCGGTGGGATCTAACGGGCACTTGCCCGAGATGGCGCTTTTCGGTTCGTTTTCGAGGAGGACAAACAAGTCTGGGGAAACGCGGAAGAGGGAATGGGATAATGTGGCAATGAGCGCGTCGGCCGGGCATAGAGGGTCCGTTGGAGAAGGCAGAGAGGCGATGGGGGTGAGGAGACGGTGGACGAGGTCCTATCGCATAGATCAGCTTGTCTGGTTCAAAAACTTTTGAGAAAATGATGGGGACTCACGTAGTAGCTGTCTCGTTGTTTCTGGCTCTCCTTGGCCCATGTCGTTTTTAAGACCGGAAGGGTACCAAATAACAACCTGCCCATTTGAAGTTGACGTCAGTTGGCCAGCTATAACACGCGTTCACACAAAACTCACTTCCATATACGGGGTCGTACCCATGGTGGATCATCAGGAAGACCTAGCGTCAAAGAAGCATCAATCCACAGTCCTGAAGCCACCACGTGTGGCGCTCTCATAACTTCGGGACGACGTACCGTATGCACATATCTCGCGCAAACGTGGAAGATCCACGACAGGCGACGAACCAGCATCCACGCGCAGGATCTCCGAAATGATGTTGAGTCTATACAAGCGCGTCAAGATTGAGGTGGTTCATCAAGGTTAGACATAAAAATGTGATTCACAGTTCTTCTCTTCGAGGTTCAGGAGCCCACTTGACGCCGTACGTCTGTGCAATGTTGACGAGGTATGCATCCATTTTCGAGGCCGTGGGCGGTGGGGAGGACAGGATTTGCTTTATCTACGTTTCGGCAATCAACCGAAAGGCCAAGTTAGACATTCCGGCAAACAAGTGAAAGTTATTGCGAAGAAGGGTAAAGGAAGAAGACATACGCGTGGAGAGACGTGGCTATTCTGACTCGCGGACACCGTCTGAGCAAATGCAGGCCCTAACCGCTGTATGAGGATGGCCCTCACCACGTTCAGGTCTTCACAAGGACAGAATCAGATTAAAACGAAACCGCGACGACACGCTGCCGGACCGCGAACAATGAATGATACTCACCTTTAGACTCCGTGGTCGGCGCTGCGTGTATGATGCTCGATGCGGCTTCAATCAGAGCGGGGCTCAGTCGTGACGGCTTCCTAGACGACGCCACCCCCGCAGGCCACCCAAACGCCCATCACAATCAGCCACCCCTTTGGATTAGTAACCTCCAGCCACTCACCTCACGCGACCCCCCCATCCGCCTTCCTTTTCCCCCGCCTCCGCCTCCCCGCTCACATCTTCCCTCAACCCCAACCCAACCGCTCCCCCCAGCTCCCCAACATGACTCCCTACCACCCCCACCAACATTTCCAACTCCTCCAGCAAATCCCCCATCACATCCTCCTGGATCAACGTCGTCGCTTTAGCGCGTGCGAGGGCGAGATGTCCTTGAGAAAGGTACGCGGCAATGTCGCGTCGTGTGAGTTGGCCTTGGGAATCTTTGCGTTCCTGAAGTTGGCCGAGGCGTTGAGAGGTCGTCCGGAGGAGGGCCTGTGTAGTGGTTGGTGTCGTATGTCGGGTGGTGGACGACAATGAGCGCGAGGTAAAGAAACGAGTAGGAACGGACTCGCCTTGAACGCGACTGGATCCCAGGTTTCCATTGTCGATGCGGCGCCGATGCGTGCAGGTAGGAAAAAGGTATGGGAAGCAATCGGCTGTATTTATTGTTACGGCCACACAAGGCTACTATGAATACATCAAAATCGCAGACAAATTTGTCGTCGAGTCGTGGGTGTGAAACTTTATGGCCGCCGCCCACGGAGTCACAGCCCGAGTGCGGTAGTAATACCTGTCATTCGGACGCTGTCGATCGTCGATTCGCGTGTATATGATTGATTGCAACTCTACAATTTCTACATGTTCTAAGATAAATAAAATATGAATGCGGCTCGCTAACCCCCATGATGATAGACTAACCTACAACAAAAAAAATGTCACTGATAAAAATACATGCAAAGTTCTAGGACTACATAGCATGAGCCGGAAGTGGCTTAGACAGTCTCGCTCGCGTGGAGCGGGTCGTAGGACCCCCATCAGCACTTTGTGTTGATGGAGACGGGGGCATCATCGAGGTGTGTCTCGAACGCCCTCGGTGATCTCTAGGAGACGGTAAACCCCCAACAACAGGTTCAAAACTGAAGAATTGGTTGTGGGAGACTGCAGGGGAAGATGAAGGAGTAGAGTATGAATATGAAGTTGGTGTTTGAGGATGGGATGAAGATGCACTAGTGGCAAGAGAGCGTAGGATAGACGACGTGAGCAAGGGGCGGAGGTCGGGCCCGGGGGCGTGTTTGAATGCAGGAAGGGAACGGTGTCGGTTGGGCACTGAGTGAGGTTCGGGGAAAAATTGCTGGCCAGTGTGCGGTAAGAATGGCATCGTCGACTGGCGACGTGATGCATCTAGCAAGGTTGATTGACACTGGGATCCCGGCGACTGGGGAAGCGATGGTTGACCAGCATGAACCATGGTAGGCAACACCAGTGGTCGAGGTGAAACAGTCGTATCAGTGTTTGAGCTCTGCACTCCGACAATCTCTTTCATTTTCCCCTTCCATAAGGAATGGGAAGAGGGACCCATCTCTGGATCGACACCCGAACGGTTAGGTTCCACGACAACCGGAATGCGCGACTGGAGATAGACCACGACTGCAAAGTATGTCGAGTAAAAGACTACTATTGACCAGGATAAGTAACCAAGCCGTTGTAACAGCAACAAGCTCTGGGCTCACATATGACAGGTACGATCCAACACGCAAGCATGGTGTAGACATCAATGGCTTGGCAGACGCCAATGCCAGCCGAAGCTAGGAGCAGCATTAGGCCAAGCTCATGCGAAGCGGAGGAATATTCAAAGACATACTTTGGTCATCACATTGAATTTTGGGACTCCAATAGGTATTAGCTACCGCCGAGCCTGTATTGCGACTGGCTGAGCTTGACAATTCAAACTGTCATTGTTTGCTTGATACGCACCGGCTTGCAAAACAAGTAGAAGGAGTAAACGCGCTGCGTCCAGCCAGACACGGAATGGAACGAGGATACTGGACACAGATTAGCAATAGAGTCAGGTATGCAGAGGAGAGACCGACAGAATGGGTAAGAAGATAAGGGTAGCGGTGTTCGTAAGAAAGAATAAAATCATTAACGAATCTAGCTGCACGTCAGACACCAGACGTGATGGCAGGATAATGTGACGCACGACTGATTTCATCGGACACACTCCACCGAGCAAACATTTCGACAGAGAGCAAGACAAGCCACAGGAAACTGAACAACATGATAATCGCTATGGACCAATGTGAGCTGGTGAAGAAATAAGTGCCATGTAATGACTCACTAAAAGTGACTGTACGGATTCTAAAGAAGAGCGGAAATGACTCCATGGTGCGAGTCGTATTATGGCAGTGAAGAGATTTGACGGAGACCACCAGTGGGCTGACCAGCAACCGCCTCCAGAGCAGGGTTAAATATTGGACGGGAGTGGGCCATGCGTACGTTATATTCGCTGTGGACAATTGAAACGTGCCAACGCATATGTGGCTTGTCTAAGCTGTCTTTTGTTCTCATTGTGGGGTGGAACCAAATTAGGATAATTACCCCCTGAACAATCATCTGAATCTGGCACGTAGTGTTCCCCTCACGAGGATGTGTGGACCTTTTGAAAGTCCTAATTTGACCGGAAAAAAAAAACACTAGCGGGAGGGACTGGGCCACAGGCTTCAGGCCACAGAGACGGCCTGGCAGTGCGTTCGAAACTCCGCAAATTCTGACTCGCGGCCGCACTCTCCAATGTCACCTGCCTTTCTCCGCCCACACGATAGGCAGAACTTTACCCACTGATGTCTACCTTGATTCGACAGGGGTCGGCTCAGCCGTACCTACGCCGAGCAAGGCTAGCACTTTTGTGCTTCTCTGTGGGCGCTAATGCGTTTGTCCCATCCCCAGCTGGTGGAAGTAAATCAACACTCATCTACACTATCCATCAGAATATGTGCTGGGGGCGTTTTCTGCTTTCCGATTATCTCACCAGCATTGGCGACGCACTTGAAGCTCACACAACCACAGTTGACCACCATCGCTCTTGCGTATGCTCCGCGTCTACCCCTTCCGTTTTCGTCCGCTTATCATGCCCACATGCAGTGGCATGATGGGGCAATATCCCTTTGCAGCCTTTGTCGGCAAGATCATCGATTACTATGGCGCATGGGCGTGCTCCTTGATTTCCGCCTGTCTCTTCTCGGTCGGCTTTGGCCTATTTGCGAATGAGATATCCAAGACACCACAGGACGGTATCACACAACCCTCCATCTCTACATTCCACAACCTCGTCATATTTTTCTTTATTGGCGGACTCGGCACCGTATTCTCGTACGCACATCCTCTTATCCATTTCGCGTGCATTAACCCCGGTATGGCATGATAGCTACTTTTCATCTGTCTTCGCTGCCTCGAAGAATTTCCCACAGTATATCGGGGCAGCAGCTGGGACAAGTCTGGCTCTCTTTGGCCTTTCACCTTCATTCCTCTCCCTACTAGCTTCCCGATATTTTTCATCCCCCGATGGTGACATCGATGTCACTCGTTTTCTACGATTCCTCGCTATGCTCTGTGGATGTGTACACCTCGTAGGAGGTTTCACCATGCATAGCATACCCTCGGCCCCCAAGGAAGAATTTAACTCAGAGGTCATTGCAAGTGACCCGGAAGTACCGAACGAACGTTCTGCACTGCTTCCAAACAAGGTCAACGGAAACGACGACGAGCCCGTCCAAGTCGATGTCGTTTCTGTCTCCAGCGAATCCCCGGAATGTAAAGACAGCGCACTATATCTACTATCGGACCGCAATTTTTGGGCGCTTGTCTTTGTCGTGTTCATCGTCCTCGGATCTGTAAGTTGCTCCTCGCGTAGCATGCCGGCATATTCGCTCTCATACATCTTCACTGATGCGTCAACAGTGCGAGATGATTATTTCCAACATTGGTACCATTGTCCTCTCCCTTCCGAGTCAAACCTATACCGTTCACCCTCTCGCCGACACCCCTTCGACTGCTCTAACGACCGCGACCCAAGTCCGCATGCTCTCCCTCGCAAATACGCTTTCACGGCTCGTTGTCGGCCCTCTCGCGGACATTGTTTCGCCCGTGCCCTCTCGTACCATAGAAAACAACCGTGGCTTCCTCAGGCAGCATCGTATAAGCAGAATTGTATTTCTGACATTGTCCGCAGCTGTGCTTGTTTGTACCTACACCTGGGTGGCCGTTGGCGTCAGAGAACAAGCAGGCATATGGGCGTTGAGGTACGTCCTCTCTCGTTTCATCCCCGACTGGGTCTGACTACGTACGACGGCACAGTATTGGCGCAGGCTTCGCGTATGGATGCGCATTTACTGTCATGTACGTTCCCTCCCGCTCCCCCTCCCTCATTTTTTGCTCTCCATCATCTTCCCATGCTGACATGCCACACCCTCGCACAGCCCCTCCCTCGTCTCCTCCATCTGGGGCCTCGCCAACCTTGGCCGCAACTATGGCATCATTACTTACGCTCCCTTCCTCGGCACCCCCGCCTTTTCGTACCTCTATGCCTTCATCGCCGCTGCGCACGTCCCCGACCCTGATACGGGTTCCGATTCCAACCAGGACGGCGTATGTCACGGACCAGCGTGCTGGACGTTGACGTTTGAGGTGAGTGCGTTGGCCGCTGCGTTGGCGTGTGGTATGTCGGTGTACTTGTGGCGCGCGTGGAAGGGGCGCGTGTGAGTCGTCACACCTGATGAGCAGGCGTGGACGTTGACGTTGGTGTTCCACGCCTCCATCACGCTATCCCCACCAATATTTCTATCGCTACTACTATATACCTCCTATGAGTGGCCGTAGTTATTGGCACGCTATGCAAACTAAGTATTCGTTGCGCGTTTGACGTTGTGTGGGATTGGAACTCCGCGCATGACCTGCTGTGCTTGTGCGTTGATTGGACGACATGCTCGGGATCGAGGACTACGGCAGCGACGTCGAGAGCGGTGATGAAAACTTGAAAGCGACGACATCACCCTCAACCACATCCGCGTCGTCGCTCCTCCCAAAACTTCCTCCACCGGCCTCCAAGTCGACTTTCGCTCTTCCCCCACCAAAGTCTTCTTCCTCCCTTTCCCTCCCTGAACCTTCGAGTTCGAGTGTCACGACAAACACAGGCGGCAACGCAGCCCCTCCCAAACCCAAACGAACCAAGAAGATAGCCGTCAATCTACCTTCTCTCCCTCCTCCCGAAGACGACGAAGATGATGCTCCACCAGCAAAGAAACCCCGAGTGGCATCGGGCACAGGCGCCGGAAAGTCCTCCCTTCTCAGTATGCTTCCCGCGCCAAAACAGGCGGTGCCTGTGATCGAGAAAAAGGAGGAGCGGGTACTCGGAGGCGGTGGTGGTCCCGGGTTAGTGTTTCGTACTTCCAGGAGCGAGGCGCGGCAGCACGACACCACTGGTTTCGCGAGTGCAGATAGACCCTCTGTGGATGGAGACGCTGAGGTGGAAGGGCCTACTGATGTGTCCGGGCCGTCCACGTCGTTCGTTCCCCCCTCTCTCAAGAAAGGCAGAGCAAACATATCCCTCGACAACGAAGGTCTCTCCAAAATCCCTGCTTCGGCATCCTCCCAGCCCCGCAAACCAGCAGCGCCGGTCGTCGATTTTTTCTCGCTCGGTTCGAGCACGCCCCCCGCCAGATCTGCACCCACACTTTCGACATCTTCCGCGCCAACCGTCACGAGCGCACCGTCGACGTCCGCATCGTCCTCGCTCGCCGTATCTTCTGCCCCTGCCATTTCGACCTTTCGACCCCCCTCGCCCACGTTGGATGATCCACACCCAGGTTACTACCAACTTCCCTCTGGTGCATACGCCCCCTACGACGTCGAATACTATGCTTCCTATGCCAAAAAATGGAAGGCGGAGTACGACAAACATATTCGTGCGCTCGAGAAATCCCAGTACGACCCTGAGACAGACGGCGCTCAGGACATCGATATGGCTGCGGAGATGGAGAAGGCGCGTCGCGAGATCAAAGAACGCGAGGATAGGAAGGCGTTGACGTCAGGAAATGCTGGGCAGAACGAAAACGGAGAGCCGGCGATGCCCAGGATGAATGTCAAGGGTGCCAAACTAGGCACAGTGGCACGATCGAGGCATCAGTTGACAACTTTGCTGACGGAGGCGTTTTTGAATCGGGAGGCGCTGGAAGAAAAGATTGCGCAAGGTCGGAGGAATAGAAAGGAAGCCGGGAGGAAATATGGTGAGTGCTTCCATCTGCCAATTTGTTGGTGAGAGTGGACTGTTTATGTGCAACACAGGTTTCTAGTATCTGTGTTTTCGGTTGCAATGCACGGCTTAAGACTAAGCGTATGTATAATATCTCTGGATGAGAGGTATGTACGGGTAAGATGGTGCTGTGCTACACTTGACGCTGTTGGATCCGCGCTAGTTGTAAGACATGCATAGAATATAGCCAAACAATCGTCCATCGTCCAGTTGAGAATTCTGTAATGCGGATCATCAGCATCTACTAGCGGTGCCTTGTATCGGCAGATAATACGAACTGGTCACACTCGTTGTGCCCTCGCTAATGGCATGTTTCGTGAGTTCACCCGGTAGGATTAACCTTACTGCCTTTGTACTTCTCGAGCAGAAAGCGTTGATTTCTTGCTGTACGCCGCAAGCTCTAGGTACCATTATCAGCTTCGACACGTATCGGTTCAATGGCTACATCGGCGCGTCGTGGCAGAGTTGAGAGCGCTTCACGTGGTGCCAAAGCATCTATGTAAGCCAAGCCAGGACCTCCCCACGGGCGTTGGATTTGGGGCGCTCCCAAGAACTAATGAATTGGAACTTGTGGTCCAGGACTACATGTCATGCATATTTGATACTACGAGGAGTAAGTCAGTGGTATGATACGGCCTGTCAGCTTAGTGTCACATGCGCTAGCGCAATTCCGACATTAGACTGCGTAGGGAACAACCAGGACTATGGCAGTGGCCCACTCCATCACGTTCATGCGTCCGCCCAGATGCTGGTAGCAAGATCCTTGACGAGCTGCAACTTTTTCTTCATGTCATCTGCGGTAACCAAGTTGCCCTCTGCGTGCGACGCGAATCCACACTGCGGAGACACCCCAATGCGCCCCAGCGCTTCATCCACAGTCTCTCCCGTGCCACTCGCCATGATCCGTGCTGCGTCGAACACCCGTTCCCTGAGGACCGCCTTGTCTTCAAGCTCTGGGAATTTACTAGAAATCAGACCCAAGACAACCGATTTGTGCTTGGGAAGATGTTTCAGTGGTTCGAACGTGCCTGCGTGCCGCGTGAGTCACCTCAACGACGGGGAGGAAGAAGAAGAAAGCTAGAAGGACGCACCGGCACGCTCGGTGTCGTACTCGAGGTAATAACAGTCCACGTTCACCTCGTTGAACAGCTTCACCGCGATCGCATCATAACCCCCCTCAGAGAAATGCGCCGACCTAAAGTTTCCTCGA
>JBBPRR010000390.1:0-24967 GCA_038093115.1 Hortiboletus flavorubellus
GAGACGCAACGTACCTTCTCGAACTACCAATCTTCCTCCTTCAACAGTTGTCCCAGCTGCCTCGTCAAAGACGATATATCCATCAGGAATTGTCGTAGTTCTGGCATGAACAAGGGCAGGTAGCTGACCCTTGGTGCCTGGATGGAGTAGCACTCGAGTCCGCGGTCAGAATTTGCGGGGAGTTCTCTGGGATCGGCGCGAATTTCGAGCGGGACCGTGGCCCCCTACTGGCAGGGGTGATCGAGGCAGACGTTGCAAATGCTAAACCAGGGCACGTGGTCACGCGTTGTACTGTACGCGGACATGTGACGAACAGCCAAGCGCAGCGAAGCGGCCCATCAAGCACAGATTCAAAGTACATACTTGCCTTCACACGTTTGCACAACACTTCATCATTCGTTCACCACGTTTTTCCCCCAAATACCCTTGACCCGAGACCGCCATGTCTTTCACTCCTCGCGCTTCACCCGCACAGGAAGAAACCAGCGTAGAGGCCATGTTCGGACGGATTCTGGCCGAGATATCCGGACTTCGCCACGAATGCGCAGAACTGAGAATCGCCAACTCGAGTCTCGAGAAGCTTGTCCAGGACAATCTCAAAGTACGTTTCAAGCAAGCGCGACTTTGACTTTGCCGACTGAACGACTTGCGGGTAGATCAACGGAAGTCGTATCCCTGCTACACCTGGCACTGTAACGCCCATCCCTGGGAGTCCTCAACTCCGCGCCAAGTCCCCATTCCTTTCTCCTCATAATGTTCCCACCTTTTCGGCAGTTCCTTCTTTTGTCGCTCCTTCACCGCTCGGAGACAATGCCGTCACTGCCGTTTCAGGTTTACAGCATCGAGACATTCCAGGGTTTTACGTCGTTATTCCTGCAGGGGGGGCTGGCACTCGCCTTTGGCCATTATCCCGAGAAAAACACCCCAAATTTCTCCTCGACCTTACTCTGAAAGGCAGGTCTCTAATTCAAGCCACTTGGGATCGACTATTACCCCTTTCTTCGGCGCTGCGTACGATGGTCGTCGCTGGACCAAGTCACGTCAAGTCTATCCACGAACAGCTACCGGATCTCCTTCTTCACAACCTCTTGTGTGAGCCTGGGCCAAAGGAGTCTATGGCAGCCATCGGTCTCGCAGCTGCCGTCCTTGCACAAAGAGACCCAAACGCTATAATTGGGTCTTTTGCCGCCGATCACATGATTTCCGGTGACGACGCGTTCCTTTCGGCGGTTGCTGAGGCAGTGGAGGTGGCGAAGAAGGACTACCTCGTCACTATTGGCATCGCTCCGTCACACCCATCCACCGGGTTCGGTTACATTCGTCTCGGTGATAAAGTGGGTATCAAGCAGGCGCCAAACGCGAGACTCGTGTCGAGTTTCAAGGAAAAACCAGACGCCCGCACCGCTGCTGCCTACATTGGCACTGGTAACTATCGATGGAATGCCGGCATGTTTGTGACGAGAGCAACTGTGCTCATGAACCTCTTGAAGGATTACAAGCCTGATCTACACGATGGGCTCCAAAAGATCGCCAGCGTCTGGGCGAACGAAGAGGAACGTCGAGCAGTGTTAGCTGAAGTGTGGCCTACTCTCGAAAAAATTGCTATCGATCACGCTGTTGCGGAACCAGCTGCAGCCGAAGGCAAGGTGGCTGTTGTACCTGGGACTTTCGGTATGTTCCGTGGGTTTTGACAGATCAAAAGTATACTTCTCTGATGCAACTTCCGCCAGGTTGGGATGATGTTGGAGACTTCTCTTCCCTCGCCGATCTCCTTCCTGCAGAATCTAATCAACCCCGCGTGCTTGGTGATAGTAGTTACGGTGCGTGTTTTGTTTCGTATCTGACAACGATATCGCCGTCGATACCGTTTCTCCCCCAGTTCTCACCGAGCAGGTTGCTGGTGGGATTGTTGTCCCTGGGTCTGGACGGTTGATTACTTGTCTCGGAGTCGACGATCTGGTCATCGTTGACATGCCAGACACCCTTCTCGTAACAACGCGCGCGCGCTCTCAGGAAGTGAAACGCTTGGTGACAAAATGTCGCGACGCTGGTTTTAAAACTTTGCTTTGAGCGCCAGAACGCTACCACCTGTGCCCATACTGATATATCCCGGGACTGTGCTACCACAAAGAGGGTGATACATCGTTTACTGTAAGCTACCACAACCTAGTACTAGGCTATCAGAGATATATCATGAACCTGTAATAGTCCATAAAAGTAACGCTGCGGATTGTCCCCCAACTACCTTCGCCCGATGACGGTCCACTGTTCAGATCGGACCGATTTATCACGGACCTCCCTCAAAGTCTGGACCGACCTAATAAAATTCCGTGTTTACCTGTCGTCTCGATGTGGTGCTCTCTGCCTCTTTGTGCGGCTGTGCGACAGTTTTTCTGCGTGCACGTGCGTGCTCGCTTACTTGCTCGCCCTCGCCCATCCAGCTGTCCTACCAGCATGAGTAATGTAAATACCCCCGGGTACAGGTCAGAGGCTCAAGATCCAGGGTTTGGATGGCTCATAAGCCGCTTCTCATCAAAATCTCATACTATGGCAGGCACCCCCGACACCATGACAGCCATGTGCGGTCAGTGATCCTGACAGTGGTGTTGCATGGTAAATAATACTACAAATATTACATCCTTCTGTTAATTGCACAGCGAGTTTATCTGATCATCAGCCCCGTATGTTGAACTGTCGAATTTTGTGTGTACTTACTCCCGAAAACGCTCAGGCTGTCTACTGTTCCATTGGAAATGTAAACAAGGTTCCTGCCGAATGTTCGGCCTACGTCTACTTAGTTCAATCGATTCACAGTGCCGGCGATGTCTTGACACACATGTTGCGGTCATCATGTACAAAGCTGGATCCAACAGTCAAAAGAATGTGAATTGACTCGAATGCATTTCACATACGATTACAGACACGCGTTAAACAAGGCCTAAAAACACGATGCACCCATCGAACTTTGGTACACAAAGAGAAATTACGATTATACTCCCCAATCTACAAGTCCACGTGTCATCTATTTTTCGTTCGTAGCGGCAGGCCCTTTGAGTTTCTTGTACCGGTGTTTCTTTCTGTATCCATGCTGATGTCCTTCTTTACTTTGTTCGTGATGCCCGCTAGTCTGCTCGCGAACGTTGCGCTCTTTGGTTGCTGGTAGCCGAACCTTGACCGGAGAAGTATCGTGGTGGAAAGCGATGGACGGGGTCGCTAGATTGCTTTCGAACTCAGGCAAATCGGGGATAGCGGACTTTCGAGTAACATCGACAAAGGGCATTTCAACATAGCGTATTTGATGCCCCGTCGCTCCATCGTGATTTGACGAGATACTATCAATCGCGCCCTGGATTTGCAAGCTCGATGGTGATACAGAAGTTGAGAGCTCCAGGAGAGCGTTGTCCTCTTCGGGCACGGATGAGAGACGCCGTTGCACGGGGTGGGCCTTTGGGCGCGCGTTGCGGTACGAGCATCCGCGGGATAGCATTTTCGGAGACTCTGGAGAAGGAGGGGTAGGAACAACAGGCGAATGGAAAACACTTCGTGGGGGACGAATAGCGCATTCATCGGTGGAAGCCAACGAGGACAAAGAGGCATTTGGCACTGGGACTTGCTGGAGCGGCGGGAGATGTGCGATCGGAGATAACGCTTGCAGTTGTTTGATGTACTTGGCTAGTGTGCCTGAAGAGGACGAACTTTGTCCAAGGGATGGGGCCGAGTCAACATTCGGCACGATTCGTGAGGTCTTAGCAGATGAAGTATTCGTGCTTGTGTCGAAGTTGTTGACCTTATCGTGTTCGTGTCGGTCGTAATCGTGACGAAGATACTGCGAGGCGTTAGCACCGGACCAATATTTTGGTGAAGGGACGGGGACTGGGTGCTCGGCAGGACCAACCAATTCGGGGGAAAACGTGGAACAATAAGTCAGATACGGGGAAAAATGAGAAGACCATTGAGGAGACGAGGAACTGGGTGGCGTTGGAAGAACGTTTCGTGCTTGCAATTTTTGTTCCTGAAGCGCCTGCCTATACAGTTGTTGCTGGAGGTAGTGTTGAGCAATCTCAATCGGTGGTTGTCTTGTAGGGGAGCTGACCGATTCGTTGGGACGAGGCTCGACAAAAATACGAGGGTAGGACTGCGGAAGTCCTAGGGCTACAGTGGCTGGAACAATAGGCTCGAGTCGTCCTGGATAGGCGCTGTACGAATCCATATCAGCCAATGAAGTTCTGAGGGCCTGTCGGAGACGAGCAAGTTTCCATTCCAGAATACGGTTGTTATCGACTGGAAACATATCCACATTGTTCACGAGATCATCGGAAGCTCCAACATTGGTCGGCATCGACTGCCCTTCAGTCCACGGAAGTCCACTGGCAATATCTTGTTGTGTTTCGACGTCAGGTGAAATTCGACACAACAGGCTGCGCTTATCATCGTGGGCTTGTTGTGTCCAAGAGGGGTTTTTCTTCGCATGACCTGTGTGTGAGGAAACCTGTGTCCGGGACTTTGGGGCCTGTGGGGCAACAGGAGTCCTCTTCTTCTGCAAACGTGGTGGAACTTGGCTGGGCCCGTGTGAGGGAGCGCTCTGATTGTCAGGGTGGGAAGAGAGGCCTTCAGCACGAACTTGGCTATGAGGTTGGTCGTCCGGACCCAAACCCCAGATCATCTGGGCTACATTATCAGGTTCCTCGATAATCGTTCCCTCGGCACCGCTATGCAGTATCGATCCTCAAATTGTTTCACAGCAAATATTGCACAACTCACGATGGACATCTAGCATATGGCAAGGAAAGTGGTCCATGGAGCGCGGGTATTGGGCGAGGAGGAGAGTTTGCCCATGTAATCCAATCTGAAACGGTTCGCGTCACAGCGATGGGTCAGAGATCTTGAGTGAATTACCTTCATCTTCTTCGATGAGCGGCTCTGGCGAGTATTTTCTACGCAAAAACCCCTCTGGGAGTTGAGTACCAGCCGCGATAATAAGAAGGGACTCTGGAGAGGAGGGAGGTGAAGGAGTTTGAGGAACATCGGAAGGCGTGCAGAAACCGCGGTGGCGCCCGCCGTATGATCCAAATGAGTCGCCAGCTGCAGTAGAGGGTGATTGGGAAAGCTCGGCAGACGGCTCCAGTGCTGGCCGAACACGATCGGGCATAGACACAACCCGTTTGCCGTGAGTTTGAGGGATGATCTCGCTCTTGTTTTCTGGCATGGATACGATGCGCCGGCTCGCGATTTCTCCCGCAGGGCACCAACCATGTTTGCGCTTAGAGAGTCGGCGAGAAACCAGCGGGGCGAGCAGAGGGCTAGTTGCGCATTGCGGTACGGTATATGCGCCGTCTGGAGTGTGGGATGAGGTGGATTGTGCACCACGACGTGCGACGGGGGGCGCAGCGAGTACCACGGCAGGATCAGCATACGGAGAGGGGAGTGTCTGTACTGCTCTGTCTACATATTCCTTGATGGGACCCATCGGCGGGACAGGGGGACGATGGGGAAGAGGAAGGCGAGGGAGAGGGGGACGATGAGTATTTAAGGAAGGTGAGATGGAACATATTGGATGTCCGCAACTCCGCGAAGGCAGAGATGCCGAGTCGGCGGCCGGGAATAAGACGGCTTACCGAAAAGGGCCAGGCGGTGGGATGAGAGCACTGGCGAAACGACACACCCACACACCCCGTCACCGTCGCCATCGTTGTCGTCGTCGTCCCCACCGTCGTCCCCGCCATCGTCCATGTCATAGCCAACAGGCATGATCATTTCCGACGAAGAAGACGACCAGAAGATAAAGGACCCCCCCGCGGCTGCCCCCACCGTTCGTTATCCAGAGCGTGCAGCGAGCCGTCGTCCTCTCTGCCCCCTCCCCGACTATGAAACTTCTCAGGCGCTGGCCTTTCACGATTTCAACGAGTCGCAGGTCACTCTTTACAAACCCCCTCCTCGACGCCGCCTCCTCGATTCCCGCCTCTGGAGGGCCGTCATCATCTCTCTTGTCGTCTACATTTTCCTCACCCTTGTCATTGGAGTCCCTATCATCGTCCACGTGCGTTCTCGCCCATCCCACCTCCGCTCTCTCTCACCTCCACAGCAGAAAGAACACGAACAGAAATACCCTTACAACGCGTTCGCTGCTGTCCCTCCTTGGCCAGATCAAAACAGTGCTTCCTACTACGCTGGCAACATCACAAGCCCCGTCCAATCAGGAATATATCCTGTCTGCAATAACTGGACGTCGGTTGGATATTTTGACGGTGCCAGTTCACCCACCATTTTCGCGGTGTACGTTTGTCCTTTGTCCTACCTTTGGTGTTGACCCCAGACGCCCGTTCTGCAGGACTGAACAACTCGTTTCCCCAAACGGACAGTTCAGCCTCACTTCGAACGCATCCTCCTCCCATGATATCAACCATGTCCAGGGTGCCTTTTACACCGGCATCAACCCCGATCAGACCGTTCAAGATGCTGTTTTATCCGTCGCGATGCAATCTTCCCCTCCAAGCGTTTTCAATCAGTCTTTTGTCTGCTTTGCCGTCGCCGAGAACTTCACTGATCTCCTTCTTTATGTTTGTCTTCCGAGTTCGCACATCAATCATCCCATCCGTTGCTCACATTCCTCCAGGTTCCGGACAACTTCGGTCCAACTGACAGTATCTTATACAACATCTCTCTCTTGTTTCCACAGACTGCGGTCCCTTCCCGGGTCGACTCCTTTTCCACGGTCCTACCCATGTTTGATCAGCGGTTTGGCTCGTTTGATGGCAATGTGTCCTTTAACAAAGTCTCTATCGAAGGCGCAGTCTCTCGAATAACGGTTGACGTAAGTGATTCGCTGGCTACATCGAGCCCATCTGACGTTTATCACGACAGTTCATACAAGCCAACAGATTACTGATAGACACATCGCTAGAACCAATCACAGGGACGTTCCATGCCAAGACCTCCCTCGTCATCAGTACCATCATGGCGTAAGCGCGTTCAGTGACATCCGTTCGAACTATTTATCCAATCATTCTTCTCATCGATAGCCCCATTGTCGCCAATATTAGCCTGTTCAATGATCCCAGTTGGAAGCTCCCTACTACCCTCGAAGTACACACTGGAAATAGGTGCGTCTTAGCTTCTATCTCTAGCTTCTATGCGGCTTTTGACATTGCTTCTTTGTAGCAACTTGACCGCCAATGTCAACATTCTAGCTCCTAATGAGAATCCTCCACCGCGCCCCAACTTCGTTGCGAACCTTCGCACCTTCTCCGGCGTACTGACTACCAACTTTTTGCACGACCCGGCTTCTCCCCCCGCGATCGTCCAACTACGTGCCGTCAACGACCTTGGTCCTGTCGACGTTACCCTTGACTCCCTTTTTGAGGGAATATTCCAGGTGTCCACGAAACAAGCAACTGCATCTATCACGCAGGGAAACGCGAGTGTGACAGATCCTTGGGTTCCGGGCCTGGCAAGAACCATGCAGACAGATTTGAACTCAACAGAGCGATCATATGGGTGGATTGGCTGGGGAGATGAGGGGGCGCTATGGAATGCGTATCAGCTAGGGGAAGTACTGATCGACTCCTCGCTAGCAGACGTAACTCTATCGTTCCTGGGATGAACGGTTGTTGGTGGTGTAAAAGGGGGTAGTTTGGCAAGCGCCTTCGTTTGCTTGTTGGCCGATCTAGCGGTACACATCCAATCTATCTATCCTATTTCCAGTGCAGCTATATCTGGCCACGATCGGGCGACCAGCCTGTCGGACTCGAACCTTCCGCTCACTGAACTTGTTATCGATCGCCTCGTTCTCTTGGTTCTGATTTCTTCTGGCCCGCTGGCATGGCAAAGTGACTTCAACGTATTTTACATTGTCTGTATGATAGTAACTTAATAGATGGACTGTCATTGACCATGTTCTTGTAACATTATTTAGCCTTTGACAAAAATACCCAGTTTCGCTGTACTTGCATTTTGCAACAAGAACTGGGTTATCAGTCCACGCCGTCCTCCCATACGCTGCTGTGTCTCGTCAGCGGCACCACCATCACCTGCTCCGCGTCTTCTTTTCTCGGCGAGCCCATGTTCCTCCAACATGGCGCACAGAGCAAACAAGGACTCTCACCTAGTCGAATATCCCCTACGACAGTTAGCACCGCAGGAACTTTGGCACAGGCTTTGCAGACATCGCCAAGGGTGGGCGTAACATGTACCGTGAGAGGGTAGCCACATGGTGGATCAAGGGGGTGAGCTAACCTGGTAGATCTGAGTCAGGAACCACTCCGAGGACAGCAACGCGCAAGAACAAGACACGCCTGATCTGGTCGACGACAACAAAGTGTTCGCAGTTCCCTTGGTGGAGCATCCAATATGGCTGATTGATCCGGAGAGTGAGGGAGGTGAAAGGCGTCTGGCTCAGCGACGTGGGCGACTTGGTGATCTGCGGGCGCTTTTCTTCTGGCAACCTTTGCAGATGAGCTAGGAGCTTGCTATGACGAGAAGAAAAGTTCGTCGGGTTTATCTCCAATGGGAAGAGATTCGACATACTGTGCATAGTCATCACCGGGCCGGCCGTCTCCATACACGACGTCATCAATCAGCAACAAGCATCCTTCATCAGCACGCGGAGTAGTCCCTTCGCCCTGTTCTTCGCTTTCATATGTATATCCAACTACATTGCCGTGGCTGTTTACCACCTCGTCCGGCATTTCACTTGAACCACAGGGAATGACCCGGACGAAATCCGCGAGAGTCTGAGAGGACAGCACGACATGCTGGGAGAAACGAGTGAGCTGGCTATGAATCCAGGGCACGCGGTTATGCACAGTGAACGTAACGAGCGCATCTCGACGCGGAGTACTCTCGATCAGTGCCAAAGAGGGATCTGGATTGGTCCCAGCCAGACGGGGAGACGAAGAACCTGGTTGATGGCGAGTCAACGTGCCATGTCCCGATTTCTTGATATGTTTGAGCGCATTAAAGTCCGAGTGCTTGGGAGCACGCATGAAAAACGCGGATTCCTGGTTCAACCTGTACGGCAGGATGTGATCAAGTTTGCATAGAGGAACGCATGCGACAGGAGCCGTACCCCCAGCACTGAAGAGAAATGGCGTCCAGTTTCTCCTGTAACGCGCGTACCTCTGGCTGAGCCTCTGCTGCCTCGGGGTCCGGTAGACGCTTCCGCTTGCGTCCTTTCGAGGCTGGGCCGCCAGCCTGGCTATGCATTGCGTTTACGGCAGCAGCATGTGTGCGATAAAGGTGTGCAGAGAGTACAGGGTTATCCCACACCTCCTCGACAGTAGCCTTTAGCTCGGCAACACTGTCATGGGCGTCGAGCGTAGATTAGTCGTGAATTGGGGCAAGACAGATAGGGACGCACCTCTCTGAGCATTCTGCTTGGACTGCAGCCCGCTCATCTTCTGAAAGCTTCTGCCAGCTGGGGTGATCAAGCGCGTCGCTTGCTGAGGGGAAGGCAAGTGAGGCGGTGTCATCAAGAAACTTGCGGACGGATATAGGCTCTGAGGGAGGGCCAAAGAAAGAGTCGTAACCTCGAGTGATGTTGACGCTCATGACTTCAAGCTACTACCGACTCGGATGATCAGAGGTATGGTAATCATCCCTGAATTCAGCCTTCACAAAGTATGCGTTACTGTGAGTTCAGCTCAAGTTTTGTATGCGCTGAGCGCTGACTAGTAGTATTTCCTCATTCCGGTTACCATTGTAGATGATATGTAAATATGCAGCTCATATGACAAACATATGCCTAACGACGACCTGACCACGATGGCGAAGCGGCTTGCTTAAGAATCGCCTCCCTCGCCTCCTCCACAGCAGATTCCGAACCTACAGCCGGTCTGAGTTAGACGTCGCACTAATAAGGCAGTATGGGAACGCACCAATAATGACAATAGTGTTGTTGTCTCTGCTAACAGTAATGTCCGCGCCAGTCTCAGCACGCAGACGAGCGACATTGGAGCCTTTTGACCCAACGATTTTTGGGAATGCAGAACGATCAGTGAGGGTCAAGAAGCCAACATGAGTCATCGCCTCGGCCTGTTCAATGGCTGCCTGAACGTCGCTCTGTGCACGTTCGAGACTCGCAGCGTCCCTTGCTTTCAGCGTCCACTCCGAATCACCTTCCTCTGCGTCCTGATAATTGGGAGAAATTTGCCAGTTCGACTCCAGAATATCTTCCTCTGCATCGTCAATCCGGGCGGTGGACGTTGCGTCTTGCGGAGGATAAGTCGGTACTGCGGATTTTTGAGGGTGAGCAGATTGTTCGACTTGCACACCGTATGATCGGAGATTCCGGAAGAAGTTGCCTTGCTGCGAGATTGCATGGTGGTATTTTAAGGGTACAGAGACAACAGCAGTGAGTAGCTCTACAGGCGTGGAAATAGTCTGGACTCGCGCCTAACAAAGAGGTCAATCACTGCAGCGCGTCCATTATCTCGACCTGCGTACCTTGAGTTCATCGATTGCAGCTTCACAAGCAGAGCGAGATCCGGAAACTTTGACAATATCAGCGGGGTCTGCATCCTTGAACTCATCCGCATTGACAGCTTCCCCTATTCGGTGGTAGGATCGAGAAGCAGGAAACTGTACTTGGGCGCCAGTGCGAGTTTGCAGTTCATTCAGAAGTTGACCACCTCTGCCAATCAGATTACGATGTCGGACCGCTGGAATCTCGACGGCCAGCACTACGCGGTCTCTCAAAGTGGCAACTGTCTTCTCGAGTTCTGCCATGATTCTGTTGACAAGAGCAGGTTCTCCACGAAGGCGCACTTCGTCGGTGGGCTCACCCTGCCGAGGGCTGGTGTCTTGGTTAGCCGGGGACTGAGACCATCGAAAAATAACATACAACCGCACAAGTCCTGTTTGCAGCTTGGAATCGGATGGACCACCGCAACGAACTATCAAGTCCTTCAAACCCTGACCACCAGCCCCAATGATGGTCCTATGGAACTTGGTCTCGATAACAATGGATGCCGACGTTTCTTCGCCGACCTGCTCAGCAATTGCCAAAATAGCGGTTTTAGCATCACTGATGGCTTCCTCGGTTCCGCGGACAGTAATGTTAGTCAATGCATTGTCGTCATCTGTGGCCTTGTCGATGTCGATCTGGGCGCCTGTGTCGTCCTTGATCTCGTTGATACTGGCGCCGCCCCTACCGAGGATACGCGCAACAGCACGAGTTGGAACAGTAAATTTGAGAACCTTGTTGGACTCCTTTTCAAACTCCAGGGCCTCGAGCAGTTCGGATTTGGCATCAGCTACACCCTTCTTGCCACCCTTGACGAGGACTTCGTCAGGCTGAAGGGCTTCACGGGTCTTTTCGCCGATTTCCCCGGACCCCCGAGGAAATGTGACCTTGACTTCGTATTTCTCCTCAAGGCGAATGACATATTTACCGTTCTGGCCAATCAAGGAAGCATGGAATTCAGCGGGGATTTTGAGGGTCTCTGATGTCTCGTCTGCCTAAATTGCATGTCAACGACGTATTGGATATCGCAAGCACGAGGAACTAACCAATCTCTCGACCTGAGACAAGATGCGCTTCTTGGCTTCCTCGACGTTCTCCTTGCGCCCTGTTATCTGAGCATGGCATCAGTCCCAAGCCACAATCCATGTGGTGCAGTGACCGACCCTTAATTTGGACTTTGGGAGAACGGGTTTCTTCTTCTTGGCACTGTCCTTCTCCTTCTCCTCAACCGCATCAGAAACACCCACTCTGACACCAAGTTGGTCTCGCAGCCTGTTGACACCGACTCCATGCGCACCGACAATTCGACCGACATATTCCCTGTCTACCTCAAATTCTGTAGACTAAAACATTGCGCGCGGATCAATAACAAACAGTGTAGAGGTTAGATTCACTTACGTAGCTGCTGACAAGAGCATCCTCTTTGGCATCCTCCACGATCCGCAATATTTCCTTGACAGCACGATCGACATCAGCGCTGACCCCGCGGACCATGATGACATCCTGACTGGATGGATCGCCTGCCTCAGCACCGATCTTGACCAAGAGGCCCTTATCTTCGCCAATGATTCTGGAGGAACCAGTTATACGACTATACAGGTGGAAACACATACTTCTTACGCGTTGAGAGTGGTACCGTCTTTGCCAACCACTACATCATGCCAACGTTTCTCGACCGATATTAACTCGCTCTTGACGTCAGCGGCATCCTTGGCCATCTCTAGCAATTTCGTGACAACTTCATTCAGGTGCTTCTCTTTCTCAACAGGCTCAGGCGAGCCCAAAGGGGACAAAGGGTCATAAACCAGTAGAACCGAAGATTGTTCCGCAGACTCGGGAGGGAAGAAGACTCGAACATTGTGAGCATTGTGGAACTGCTTCATCCTAAGTGATGTTAGACAGACTTCTGGAAGGTACACGTGAAGAGTTACCCTTCCTCGTGTTTCGCCATGATAACCGGGTGGATGAGCCAATCGATGGAAACCTCCTTTGTCGCTCCGATCAGCTTTTCAAGAAATTCCGAAACTTGTCGGACGGCAGCATCTACCAGCGGTTTCTCTCCGACAAAATCGATGTTAAGGACTGCGGCCTGGTCGATCGCCATTGCGGATGGCATGAAAACCGAAATATCAGGATGATCAGTACTGAGGGTCTCTGGGTAATTGATGTGTGTGATATAAGCCAAGAGTTGACGGGAAACCGTGATAGGACCGGGAATCGGAAGCTCGTGGGTGTACTGTGAATTCGCCTTCTCCATAACAACACCAAGACCAGTAGAGATGTCGCCCTGCTTGCCATAAACCACGACCTCTTCACTTTGCTCATGCGGCTCCGGAACGACAACAGAACATTGGCTCTTTGCCATAATCTCCTCGAGAGCTTTGCCAATCAGGAGGCGGTGCTGGCGCTTGGGCAACGGAATCTTGACTGGAATGAGCAGGGACTTGAAAGCTTCGATGGTTGCCTGGATGGTTTCGACAACACGGACGACGGCCTCGCGGTCACCGCTGACGGTGATCTCGCGTTCTGGGGCATTCAAAATCAAGTTAATTTCACCACCCTGCGCTGCCTCAATGAAGAGTGCGCGACGAGCAATGACGAAAGGAAGGATGTGATCTGGGATGTTCTTTACGCGCTGAGTTGACCTGGAAGTTCTAGACGAGATGATCTCGTTTATCATGGCCTGAGCTTCGTACGCGAGAGGTTGCGGACCCGTGATTGTAATGGGAACCATGACTTCGTCCTCCTCGTCCGCAGGCGCGGCAGTCTCATTAGCTGACTCGTTGAGATGACCGTTGGATGTAGCACTGTCCCTACGAGGGATATCCACTTTTACTCCAGTTTGATCCCGGACTTGTTTTAGAGTGGCACCTGGGATGAACGCTAGGACCTTGAATTCAATAAACTAATAAACGGAGACTCACCTTTGGATCCGATGATGACTGGAATAGTAGAGACAGGGGCAGGCAGGGTAAGGGTAACCTAACACTGGGTTCCAAGAAATTTCAGAAAGAGCTATACGCAAACGCACCACAGGACTCAAAAAGGCTAACAGATTCCGTTTCGCTTTGTCAAGCTCCTTCTGAGACTCGGACTTCATGTGGAATGTTGTTTGACGCGTCCCCCGGTTGGCAGAAGCCTCGATCTTGACTTTAAACTTAGACATAACCCGTTTCATGACTTCTCCGAGTGAAGTAGGTTTGCCGTCCCTGTTCGCCGGGAGTTCGATGGTGGATAAAGTGAACGAATCTGAGACCATAGGCTGAGACCGGACGGTTGCCTTGAAGCGGGGACCAGAGTTGGCACTCCAAGCAGCAGACTTGGCGGGCTGAGTTGCAGGAGCGGGAGAGGGTGCGAGAGACGGGAAAGCGATCTGATCATCAGGATCCACCACGTCATTGACAGGTGATTTGACTGGCGTCTCATCCTCTACCGGAGCTGAGAAGGGGTCCGGCGTGCCTTCGAGCCCATGTAACTTCTAAACATATTGCAACAAGAGCCAAAACCATTTCAGCCAGGAGACAGGGAATAGCGACAGTGTCCACACCTGAAGTTCAGCCGCGCCAACAGGGCCAGGGGACGTGTCCATGTGCCTGAGGTTTACGGGTGTCCAAAACACAGAACCTTTGACTGAAAATACCTGAACGTTGAGCTCGGCGACGAACTCGACGCAATGACCGGGAAAAATACAAGACGAATTTGGTAAACTGCCGACGTGGTCTTACACAAATCCCTGCAGGTAATAGACGTGCGAACATGATCCTATTATTGGTCAAGGCAACAAGATCGGAGCTCTGTCAACCAGACAACACATCGTTCATACAAACAGTACTGGATGCCGAAGTTACATTCACCAGCCCAACCGCTCTGTCGTCCAGCCATGCACTATTCTCTGTTATTGCGCCTCGTTGACCAGTCTCTGGCTCTATCCAGGTCACTCACCCGCTTTACGTCTTCTGGTGATCAACTGCGTCGTGGTCAATCACGTATAATCTCCGTTTGAATAATTGTTCCCTACTGTGACATTGTCCCTCTACTCCTGATTGGTTCTTGGGAACCGCGGTATTCCCTCGGGCAACATGCCACGTCAAAATCACTTATGCTGGCATCGGGTCATACTTGGCAGCAAGCTCGTTGATAACGAGGTCACCGTGGACGGTGGCTAACCTCTGCCAACCAGCCTATCTGCCTTCTTGTTTCTGAGGTAAACCTGCAGGTGGGGGTGTAAGCGGTGAGGTAATTCACACAACTCGGGCAGCGCAAGGTATCAGTGGAGTCTGGAGGGCATGAGAGACGATATGCTTACTCCCCCTGATTCACTTTCGTAGACATGTCGGTGACGTGACCTCGTTAGTTGATGAAGCACAAACTTTTAAACGAAGATGGTGATGTCAATAGGACTTGGCCGCTAGCCAGGACTTGGTCCATCTCTGCCCAAGCTTCGTTGAAAGTCGGGCACTCAAAGGCTTTGAAAGCCCTATCTGGGCGGGTTCTTCAACATCTCGTCATTCGCTGCAAAGTTGATCAGCTTCACAGGGCCAAATTCAGCGGCGTGCAACCGCTCACTTACGTCCACGAGCGATCGTCTAGGGTCAGCGTATCAAGGTGTGTGATCCTTACGGCGAGTGAAGAAGTTGCAGTGAGAAATGGACCACAAGTGACGGGATCGTAGTATACTGACATGGCATTCGCCAAACTTTCTTCTGTTGACTCCTTGACCCGACCCGGCCGGTGCCAGCTATGTGGTTGTGACAGTTCCGATGACTCTGGGAAGAACCTTCGACATACGGGAGCTTCGTGGTCACGAAAATTTGTCCTCAAGGGACGTCGGACTCGCGGATTGCAGAACCCGCGGAACCTTCGGTCCCTTGTGATGTGTCAGTGTATTAGGAAGTGGGGAACTCCAAAAACGTGACGGAAATCCGATAGCGGGACGATGCTGCGCTCGCCCAAGCCGTTTCTTGTTAGTGGTTCGCCTGGCTTTAGCCCAAAAGACGCTACCATTGAGCCATGCAGCACCCACAATCAAGTCAAGGTTGGAACCATTCATCTAGATGCGACAATTTTCATCATTGGTTATTGCACTTCAAGAACGTGGTCAAGAACATCCCAGTTCCGCCTCCCGGCTCTCTCCGTACAGCTACCCTCCATGGCTAAGGAGCCCTTTCAGTGCAGCGAGTACTCGTGTCAATCACATTCGTAACGTGCTGACACTGCCAAGTCTTCTGTGACATCAGATGTTCGTGTTCAAATCATGCTAAAGCGGATGAAGCAAAATGTAAAGGTGCGGACCGGGGTATTCATCTCAGCACACCCGCTAATTAGCCGACGTTCAAGCTCCTCGATCTTGTCGCGGCTACCCGTTTAGATCTGGATTCTGTTACAGTACCACAGAAAATTGGTCGCTACAAGTACAACGTCGTCTTCGAGGCAGCAACCTGCTCCTGCGAACTCAGCAATGCAACGGTGAGCTCGTGCTTGGCTAGGAAAGGAACCGTCTACTGCCCAAAGCTCCGTGGCGTTTCCTTGCATGGGCCGAGCGGGGTGGCACAGTCCGACTTTCCTATTTTATCTGCCGTTTCTACCTCGGTGGATGCTATGCTGGCAGATTGGCCGTCAATGTTGTCTATTCCTCCTTCGCCCTGCTGTGATGCCAATCCATTGCCTGTGTTCCGTGAGGTATAGATTACCTCCCCATCCTTCACAGATCGGTGTGACATGCTTTTCAATCTAATCTCAACTCTCCCAAGGATGCGCCACGTAGAAAGTCGGAGTCCCTCTTTCCAACTGTCATCTCGCCGGTTCCACGGATTGCTGTTAATGTGAGGGTGGGCGTACCTTTGCGCGCGTTATGTGTGCCGATGTTCCTGGAGTCGAGGGGCCATTCTCTGTGGAGCTGGAAACTGATGGCAAGGTATTTGCATCCCCCTCCGACTTTTATCTAGGTACAACTTTGACTCAACGTCTTCCATTTGATGAAGACCCACCGTTCCACATGACCTGTCCCTTCACCTTCTTATACCCATTCTTCTTGTGACTACACCCACCCCTCAGATATTACTGCTCGATGCATGTCTAGATGGGGTTCAGAATGCACGAGCATCGAAACCTTATTCTCCATGGAAACTGTGGAAGCCAATGGAATGTTAAGGGGGTTCGGAGAGGCAAATGACGACGATCAGTTCGTGTCCACCACATTGGATACTCGCACTACAATCGTCGATCTTCATTGTTGCACGGAGGCTGGGGTAGTGGAGTTGTGGCACCCTCAGAGTTCTGAGTGTGCTGCTGTTGCTGCTTTCCGCCTGTTTGCCTTCATCGCGACAGGCAAGATCCCATCGCTCCTCATGAACATCACTTCTGGGCTGTACCCTCTCTTTTTCTGTTGCACGCTTTGTGTTGTTCGTCACGGGTTCTGACCCCAATCCAGATGCAGACAAGGACATCACTCGTGGAATCGTATTCGGCACAGGTTTTGCACTGGGGTACTGTTCTGTAAACACGGAACAGAGACACGTCCTCCTACCTTCTCAGCCACACTCTCAAGTCAGGGAAAAACTGTCCCTGTGAGCCTGGTGGTGCTACCCCTCTGGAAAGGGTTCCTGAGTCTTCTGGCACGGATGTAATCTTGTGTTCTGGAACATGACTATGCACGCTGTGGCCTCCGACGAATTCTCGATGGATGACCCTCACACTACAGAGACAGACCCCTCCTCAATACTAAACAGCTTCTTTCTGTAGTTAACGTGGACGTCGGGTTCACTCCGAAAGACCCCATGGACTTACCCGCAGGAGTTGCATGCAATGCGACTTTTAGTGAAGTTGACGACGTACTGACACTTTGAACTTGGTTTAATATACTCAGCTCTCCTTGCATTGCGAACGGTTCAAACTCTCCAGCAGTGCGCAATCGTAGCGGCGCTATACGCGCCAGTCCCCGACTCTCCATATACGCACAGTGTAATAGCCACAGTAACTCTATTGCTCAGCACCAATAGCACGACAGATCAAGAAATATTTTACGAAGTGACACAATGTAAGGCAAACGCCAGCCATTGTCAAATGAATGACCTTTTCACAGCTCCACCCAATCCATATCGTCGATCAGACTAGCAACCACCACTTTCTTCGTGGGGCTCTGTCCTTCCAACTCATTATCATCCTCGTCATCAGAGCACACGTTCCTCTTCCTTGTGCTACCACACTCTACCGCATGCAACATGGCCTCTTTCGTGTATGAATGATAAGGGAGGAGTTTCATACTTTTCAAGGTGAGTTGGTATACTCGAGAGCCGTTGGTGTTGGATGCGCCTCGGATATTCCAGCTGTTGTAAAGGCATCATGTAGTCTTCTTCAATCATAAGGCAGAGCTTACAGTTTTAATATCACCTCCACCTCTACGAACTGTCCGTCTGGGAACTTCGCATCATATGAAGAAGGGCTGATCTGGATCCCCTGCGTATCGAGGATGTCAGGGGCAACAACTTTTGCGTCCGCGAGTTCAGTGTGTGCACGCAAAAGACCCGCATAGCGCCCTTGTGGATCAGGCAGGTCAGAAATTCGCACCACTCGCGCGCCTGTAAAAGAAAGGAGTAGAAAAAATCAATGTTGTGTAGTCAAAAACGGACAACATTCCCTCACCTGTGTTATCAGACTTCGCAGCGTCCACAGAAGATGTAGCTACAACTCGAGAGGCTGCTGCTTTCGCTTTACTTGGGCTCAAGGACCCCCCTGACTCTATTAAATTAACTCAGGCTTAGTGAGAGCTTCGGTATAAAAAAATCCCGTCACTCACTTCCGAAATTTGCACGTGTCAACTTTGGGGCAACTACTCTGCCCGTAGCCGGAAGGCCATGAAAAATGGCGTTGGTGGATACTATCGCAGAGAAGTAATCCCCATGCGAAGCGTCATATGAACGCCAGAACGGGGTGACATTCACATAATTGGTATCTTTGACCGTTGTTTCTCGTGAGTTAGGTGATCTAGAATCACTAAAAAAAGGACAACTCACCGTTCTTCTTCAGAGAGTCCTCGAGCTCATTATGGAGGACCATCATGGCTTCCAGAGCGGTGCCAGAGCATGTAATCGCTTCTGACGGGCAATGATCGGCGTCCTCGCTACTGAGAAATTTAAGCTCGAACTGCGCACGAGCCTTTTTCAGATGGATGATATCAAGCTATGGTTGATAATAAGAGTGAGGTGAGGCATACATATGCGATAGGACCATGACACGTACCCCAGTGGACGGAAGGTTGAAGTAAGGTCCGAGGCGCGCAAATTGACCGCTTCGGTCAATTTTGGCGGGAAATCTCATTGTGAAAGGATCGTCGGTGGACTTAACCCAGTAATCCGCGGTATCCTGCATCAACTGACGAAGAGGTCTCGGGTTGTTGTCCTTCGCAACGGTCTCCATCATGGTGAGGTTGGCAGCATCCGGAGTTTGGACGATGCGTTCCATAGAGTGCCATAACGCGGTTTTCTGGGTAACTCTTGGATGAGTTGGAGTCTTGGGGTCGTCATTGGGTGAGTGAGAGGTGGTGGAAGGGATGGTATTCGCGGCAGAGTCATCAATTGGACGAGGAGACGGTGTACGCGACAATGTGACAGATGACATGGCAAAAGAAGTTGAGGAGGAGGGAAAGCGAGCAAAAAAAAGATACCAGGGAAGGATGAGGGAACGAGTCGACTTCAGTGACCTTTATATACAAAAAGCAACTGCCGGTTTACCGTGAACCGGAGGAATCGAGAGCATAGAAAAAGACGTGCGCCTCCCGGTTCGCGAAGTGTGATAGCATGCAAAGATCGAAGTCATGCACGTTGGGTTCCAGAAATGGATTCCCGTTGTTGACACGCCCGTCGTAGTTCCAAACCTTGCCATCGAGACATAAACGGGCCGAGAAATGGAATCCACCTAGGTAAATTACTCCCACTAAGACGTATCGCGCCATTCCGCGGAGATGCGGAATAGTGATTGATTTGCACATTGTCACGGGATTGAACGGGATACGTTCAAAAAACAGTATCGGTGGAATAGTTGGGAAGTGGAGGCAGTTTTCAATGGAGCCTGTACAGTCTGCAAATGAGTGCAATGGCATGTTAATATCTGAGCGAATAATACGTTGTGATTTCCACCAGAGATCAAGCCATTGTTGGATATTGATTGGGGTCACTTGTGACGAATCAGGGTTAGGACCGTTCCGCCGCATGGGCGTACAGATGCAAGGAATGGTGACACCGCGGGATATTGATCCGTGAGGCGAGGACGGTGACTTATTGGTGCATGCGGCGTCGGAACAAGCAGGAATTAGCTCGATCTGCCGAGTTGCTAGGGGAAGTACGTGCTCGAGAATTGAAACCACTGACGTACCAACATGGCCGACGCGTGGAAACGTAGTAGAGTTGTGTGCATTAAGACGATCCTGAAACTCATCTCGATAACTGTCAAATAAGTATTGGGAGAATAAATTGGATTCGTGCTCTCCAAGTATCTCATATGCTCTGGTCAGGTCTGTGAGAGCATTACTAGTAGAGCGGCACTTTTGTCTCAAGAAGCCATCTCCTCCTCGATAAGTATAAAAGACGGCCATGAAAACACTGTCATAGGCACATGACCAGTCCGTGGATGACCATCTGCAGCCAGCACTCGGCGGAGACTGTGCATTCAGATTCAGTAAACAGTCCTTCGCCACAAAGCTTTCTCCTACATTTGCAACCTTTATTCGTTTCTTGGATTGACAAGTCATGGTGTCGGAGGAAATATCTACAATAGGGCTGTTGTTATCCTGAGTTGCCTTCCGTTTAGTACCGGCACCCACGCCACTAAGTTTTGATGTGTCAAAGTCAAACTTTGGCTTCGGAGTGAGGGGGATTATGGATCGTTCAGCTTCGGTGTCTGGCACCGGTAGCATGTCGCCCATGCGCAAGCCGTATCGAATGTAAGTGTTATGTTCTAATGCTTCGAAACGCCGCACCTCGATCAACAGGTCTGATGGAAGTGGCTTGTTGAGTTCGCTAAGTGCTACCGGTTGTGTCAAGCAGAGGCCCTCTCGTGATGTTGCGCGCGACGCAGCGACGCAAGCTCCAAAACCCCCATCAGAAAGATTAACTAAGACCTTTGGCAGAGTTTTGCCTTGAGCGGAGTGACCAGTAACTGCGAAAGCCGGTTGTATCGGTAGTTGGGATCGAGTGACACGAATTTTCTCCTTTGCACCATCAGCATTATCAAGCAAGGTCGTAAAACGCCAGGTAACGGGGGTAATTGGAAACCATGTCTTCGGAAGACCCGTGACACAGACCTTGCTATGTGGGAATTCAACTATAACACATCTGGCGTATGTAAGCCCTACCGGACAAGTCGTGGTGATTACCTTCTTTACAACCCCTTGTGATCCGTTCGTGATCCCAAGATCTGTGGATATATTCCGTGTACGAAGGATCACGGGCATTCCTTCAAACAAAAGAACGACCCCGGGTAGTGATTGTTGCATGGAACCAACATTGAGGTCGAGCAAAGTTTTGCGTTCGTCAAGGGAGAGTTGTTTGTGGGTACATTTGTCCAACGCGAAGCAAGTTACAACATCTATTGCTTTGGGAACCTGAAAGTAAACTTTATGCTGATTAAGTGCTTCTCTCAGTTTGTTGGTAGCAACAATTGTCGCAGCCCCGCAATTGCTTTCAAGGCTCATGTCCACGCCGTCGGGCGTTTCTGCTGACTTCACCACTCTCGAATTGAAAAGATCCACATCTTCAAGCATGCATTCCCGTACCCGTAATCGCTGCACTGCATCACCATATTCCGGATCACCTTTCATGCGCTGTTGTTCCGTAAGATTGACAACCGTGTTGACCGTTTTCCATGCCAGCCTTCCTAACCTTTTTCTCACTTCTGCATCAGTTTGACCGGCATAAGGTGAAATTGGTGAGTATAATGGAGTCCCGCCAACAGGAGGATATTGAAAAAAGTCCCCTGCGAATATCATAACCATGCCACCAAACCAAAGATCGGGTTTCTCTTTTGCAAACCGAAGTGCGTGATCAATATCAGCTAGCAACTCAAGACCGGTAAGAGAAGCTTCGTCGAGTAACACAAACTCAACGTTCTTCCACTCTTCACGGAGTCTGGTGCGTTCCTTGACAGAAATCAAAACAGTGTAATCTTCACCGCTCTCGCCGGGGTTTCTGTTTCCCTTGCCTTTGTTTCTCGACTTGATTTTTATTCCTAACCCCTTGTGTATTGTCATCCCATTAATCAGTGTTGCTGCTGATCCCGTCGGAGCCAGATAACGGATAATATGCCCACAGCCGTAGTGTTCCATCACGGATTGGACTGCATTTACGACATAGGTTTTACCAGTCCCCCCAGGACCTGTCATGAGCATGGTAAGTTGATTCTCGTTCTGACTGCGTTTGTCAATGTACTTCTTGACGAAATGCTCTGTGATAATTCGGAATGCTAACCATTGCTTTCCATTCAATTTACGCTCTTTCCCAATCTTTGTTATCACGTCACAAGGTGTTAGCTTCCGCTCCGACTCGGAAGAATCAGAATTTGTGGCGCTTCCCGCAGTAGTTTCTATGACCGGGCAAGGACCAGCGGCAAATTTACACTCGTGACCAATCTCTGTCTCCGCGGCTTGATTTGGTTGACGTGTTTCTAGCTGTTGATCAGGATTCAAGGCATTTCGCCGCGTTGTAGCAATCTCTGATTCTTGTGATTCGATGTCCACTTTCCACAATGCCAGCCTTTCTTTAGTAACATTTGGGATATCAGCCGTTGTTTCTTGTGGCACTTTTTTGATACGCAATTCTGTAGAACAGTCCGTCAGGTTATGCTTCAACCAACCTGCTTGATGTAATAAGAGCACCATTTGTTGGACATGGAAACTCTCCTGAGAACGCCGAGATTCACTGGTCCGATTCTGACATGCTAGATCAATCGTGTCATTACTAACAATCAGTTCCGGGTTGGGCCGCGAAGAGTGAGAACTGGAAGCATGTTGGGCCTGTTTACGCAGTCGGTCTGCATCTCGCTCATCCTCACATTCATGAATGGCCTCCCAGTTAAGCATGATAATACGACTGTGATCCAAAAACTGATATGAGTTGAACACCTCCTCGGGGTTCTCGTTTTCCCAAATCAACGGAACATCACAACTAAAAGGTTTGAAATGACTTAAAGTGAAAAGAATCCAAGCCTGTTTATTGTTTGAATGCGGAATCGTTGTCCCGATCACTCGCGGCACAAGATTGCGATTCATATCTCCTCGGAGGTCATCAGCATGTTCCACGAGCTCATGCGTTGCATGTAATGGGTGCACAGGCTTCAGGCCATGTCTTTTCAGCACACCCAACCATGTCTCGTGAGTATTTTTTGTACGCTTACTCCTGCTCTTCGTTTGTAGCTGAACACATCTACAGAAATCATAGAAATTCATATTTGCTAATGTGTCGGCTCGGTACAAATAATGATGTAGTTGATTTGCCTCCACAAGTATTCCTTCTTTGTTGGTGGAAATACGAACCTGTGATTGCTCGACGTTGCCATCATCGTTGTCATCACAATATCCATGCTTGTCGGGGTCTGTGCCATGGTTCCCAGGAAGTGAGCGTTTTACGTGCGAGAGCAACAAAGACGAAAGCATGGGTACGGTGTTGTGAGAAGAGATGCTGTCATCATAACCTTGAATGTACCGTGCCGCTTGCTGTGCATGTACATCAGCAATTGGGCGATGGCCTTAACCGGACTTGGCGCTCTTAGCCGCCAAGAACAAGTACCAAAAGTGATCAAATTAGTGTAAGTGACTGCTAAGGCGGGGTTAAGAGATTTTTGCTCAAGCGGATCCAGAATTTTCTCAAGTCACAATTGGAAAAGTGGAATAAGGCAGATTAAGTAGGGATTAAGTAGTCCAAGTACGCAATAGAATTAATGGCGGTTTGCCTGCAGTGAGGTTGACAATACAGCGATCAATGAGAAAAAAATGACTTGCCAGGAACGGACCATACACATCATAATCAAGACGCGATCATGAACGAGTGGTGGTCGGCATACTTGTTGACATAGAAGGAATCAAATACATCATATGAATGATGTGGTTTGATTTCGAGTGAGATGGGGCGAGTGCCGTAGACGGGTATTAGATGTGCTGCACGGTAAATCGAGTCGATATGAATGATCGCATGGTTGGGTTGACGATTGGGAAGAGTTGCCGGGCATACGATCCACATTCCAGTGGACTCGTCTGGCTCCTCGCCAACCTTATCAAACCAGCGTACAACTGCACAAGGATAAGTAATGCCCTTATAGATAAAGGAAAAAAAACAAAAGACACGGGCAATTTCATACCCGCACATCCCTTCTGCATCTGGATCTGTTCCGACAAACACGCAGTCATACCGTGGGCCCTCACCCCTCCACATTGGACAAGATCAGATGTATTCTTTATGCATCCCACCAGTTCCACTCAAGTCACTGGGTGCATAAAATCTGGACGACGCAGAATTGAAGACGGACACAGCACCATCGTAGAAGGGAAGTTCCACATATGGAACATCCATAACATCGCGTGGATCATCAGGGTTCAGGCATTCGAATAGGAAGCGTCGGAGGAGGATCATCAAGTTGGGGATGGCGAGTTCTGTGGCTAATGCACCCGCAGTTCTAGCATGTTTATACTCTGTAAAGTATGTGAGTAAAATGACTACAAATATACCATGACATACGTGGCTTTCGAGAGAGCTCAACGTGCACAGCAAGTACAGTCGTGCTATGATCTGCCTCTTCATCCTCATTGTCGGCTGCAACACCTGTGGAGCCCGAGCGGTTCAGGATATCACTGTCATGGTTGGCAGAAGAGGTACCTGCCAGTGAATCATGACCATCCATGCCAGTGGATGTGGCAGGTGGTGCCATTTGAGCTTTGGAGTTCAAGTTGAAAGTCAGCCATTAAGTAGCTCGTAATTGGGAATCTGATTGTGCACCTATTAACCTAAGGGCGCTCAATAAACATGTTCCGGCGAGCATACCACGACGGTTGAAATCAGTCCATGTGGCTGAAAGCTTGTCAAGGCGCTGATTGGTAATGAGCATCTGACCAAGCGCCTTGTACTTGTTTGATCGACAGTATGGTTTCTTGACTGCAGTAATATGTTTATTCTCTGTGATCGATGAGCAGAGTCCATTTGGCGCACCAAAGAGCCGGATTAGCTCAGGGTAATGCTTGATAGCATGTTGACGTGGAAGTGAAAGTGTGGAAACGATGCCTGTCGTCTTGAAAATCTCACGGTAGTGGTGGAAACGATCGATTGCATCCTCGATGTTACTCAGCATGGACTCCGTTATGATGTTTTGACGGACAAGATAGCACATTTCTAAGAATGCACGAAACGTGCGCAGAACCTCGTCTGGGACATATCCCTCTATTGCCGCAATATAAACCTTGAAAGATCTCAGTACGAAAAGATGGAGATATGTGCCAAAGATTGACGGACCTTCATCAGTGCCTTGGAA
>JBBPRR010000391.1:0-24939 GCA_038093115.1 Hortiboletus flavorubellus
GTCCTCTCCTGAAGGTACGTTCCTACGAGAAGATCGTCAGGTGCTGCAGCCCATAGACTGCAAGAGCGTACATAACAGGGTCAAGAGACCAGTAATGAGTCAAGCCATCCTTGCGCTCCCTAATGACAATTCTCTCGGAGGAACCAGCAACAAGGTTAAGAGATTTAGAGATTCGCTTCGAATCCTTGAATGTTAAGTGTAGCTCTGATACAAACTACTGAGTCAACACGGCCAACGGATCAAGTTAGCGACCAGAAACACCTTGGATGCTGAAACTAAGTACCAGAGTTAGCCCCACTGAGGGTTAGAACATAAAGATCTCGAGGCTTACTATGAATGAAGGTCGGAGGACATTGTCGTGCTGATCACAGAGACAGGCGCTGGCGGGTACCACGGTATTACGGAGTCCCACCTGCACTGCAATGTGGGAACGGTCCGTCGACTAGACCCCGCCCTCGTGACCTCAGACTCGGAGAGGTTCCATCGCGCTGTCGTCAGAGCCAGACTGTGGTAAGTAGTGTGCCTGAACTTTGCCAGCCTGAGTGAGGGATCCAGATACCCTCGGTGCGTGGGGCTCATGTTCACCAATGCATCTCGTCCGAGTTGCTCCCACGTAACGACAACTTGAATCAGAGTGCCGATGCGGCATATCTAGGATCGATCTCTTCAGCCTGAGCTTCCTCCGAGTTTGATTTTGGGAGTACAGTGACCATTCTCCACTGAGATACTGAGGGGTTTGCCTGTGTTGTCCGAACATGATGTACTCAATAGTGAGGAGATGTTGTGGTCCTCGCAAGCGCGAAGTCACCGCACCGCAATTGAGCGGTCGTCCTCGGAGAACCTATCCCAACGGCTTTCCCCCAACACTCCCAGCAAAGTTGACTACTACCACATCCGTTCCTCGAACGCTATTCAGAGTCTTGGAGTCAGTCATAGGTGGTCGTACGATATCCCGGAAGATGGTTCCTTGATGCTAGTCACTGCGCACTGCAGGGTGCCTCATCGAATAAGGCATACTTTGTACACGTCCATAAATGGGAGAAAAATCTTCGAGCTGCACCAAGATTCATTCGTGTATCTCGCATTTCTGTCAAGCGTCACACACACCACCTTCTTGAGGTGGCTTGACCTTCTGGGCCTAAGGTGCAAAGGTGCAGATTCACAGCTGAGTATACGGTAAGTACATGTCTAACTTTGGCAAATTTCGAACCATGCGGGAATCTCTAGAACGCGTGTTCCATCGAGCCCTTGCCAACCGCGGACGTGCCCGAGGATCCTGCCGAAACTGTCTGAATGATGGAGTCGACATAGTTGGCACCTGACCACTTCTGGTGTGTCAATACATCGCATCCGATTTACTTCTCTTTACGCTGGAAAACGTCCACGCGAGTGAGCATTCCTTCTCTTACAGCGCTCTGCGAGTTCGGCCGCAGCGCATGTTAGAAGAGCACAGAGGATGAGCTGAAGCGTACCAGTTATGACGGCATTGCTATGCACACCCGCGAGCGAAACGAACTGAAGAACGAATCCATAGTAGAATTCGTGCATTGGTCCAACCCCAGTAGGGAAAATATGATGATGTTGTACCAAGAATACGGCACTCGCCCTTCCTTTCCGAGCTCCCAAATAAAGTCTCTCAGATCATCCGCTGTGAAGCCTTTGTCCAACCAGCTGAGGCTCGGGCTGAGAATATACACCATCCATTTCTTGTGGCCAGTCTCTTCTCTTATTTCCTTGGCAAAGAAACGCGCCAGTTCCAGATCAGGTGTCGAAGTCTCGAGCCAAAGCAAGTCAGTATGGGGTGCATACTTGAGTGTGCGGGAGATGGCGGGGGCCAGACCAGGCTGCAGGTGGTAATAACCTTCTGGGGTGCGTGGAACTGGTTGAATCATATATAAGCAAGTTGAGACGATGGACAGTGAAATACGTACGATCCCACGCCAGAAGTTGTCTATCTTGAGAATTTCCTTGGCTACTCTCCGTGACTTGCCAGTGACACGAGAATCATAGTACTCAAAGATGGAATCGGGCGAAGATATGGAAGGAGTACCCTCACCGAATGTCATCAGTGGATGGGTAGCACCCCACTCTTTCTCGATACGTGCAGCATCAGCCGCGTCAAGGGGTTTTCCAGGAGTAATTGTGCCTAGGATTAATCCGTTTACAACGTAAATCACTGGTCAATGTAGGACGGAAATCATGGCAGAAATCATTACATACAGGTGATCTCCGGCATCTGAGCTTGAACGAGTCGGGAGACATGAGTGGAATGTGCTCGTCATAATGCTTTCTGTCATGTAGTTGCTGAGCATGAAATATACGTTGTACCTGGTTCGGAACAGTGGTGTACGGATAGTCTCTGGATGGTGTGAATGAGATATAGATGGGAGAGGAATGGTACACTGTACCCAAAGTCGGGGCCAACTTTGTTGCTCCCTGTCGTGAGAAGCGAGGAAGCAGCCCAGCCAAATATACGGATGACTTGTTGACGGCTTCCCATGCGGATCATCTGGACGGGGTCGATGGCACCCATGTCGATGGCACCCATTGTGTGAACGGGGAGACCACTAGCGCTAGCGTGGTTGAATATGCGAAAGAGCTTGTCTGCCAGAAGCGATGCGGGGAGGGAAAAACGGAAGTAGAGCCCTATTTGAGCGTGACATCATGGGCGAGTAGGGGCGAGAAATGTTGGCAAAGTGGGGATGAGAGAAGTGTTCGGGTTCACATGCAGGGAGAGAGAAAAGAACCTAGACTGGGGTTATGATTGGGTGATTTCGTGGGCTAGGGTTAAGTGTGACTGCGATCGATGGATCGTCTTTCGTGCTCCTTGCACTCTCCCACTCCACCAAACCTCCTCCCTCCCTTCTCACTTCCCTCACTCACTACCATACACCCTCCATCGCGCTCAACTCCCACTTTCCCTTCCCTGTCCCCCTCCCCTCCAAGCTTCATCTCCTGATCCGCACTCACCTTCGGGTGCACATCGCCCACGCACTCCTCAATTCTCTCCATGCTTCTCTCTCCTGCAGAGGCTGTCATTGCTCCGTTATCGGCCTCCCTTCTCCCCTTCCTCCAAGACAGATCATGTGAATGACGCCCGTCTCAAACATGGTATTCCCCCGCGCCCTTCCGTCGGTGACAAAGAACCCCTGCCAACTTCCTCACCCACGTCCAACACACTCTCGCTACCTATGCTTCCATGGATCCCTCCTCCTGTTCCGTGGAGACGCAGATTGCTAGCAACGCAAATCTTGACACGTTCGCTTCCCGCATGCTTTCCACGTTCGGCTGGACTGCCATTCCAACCACTTCACACAAGAATTGGGAATTTGATAGTAATGTTTTGATCGTCCCTTTATCCCCTTCATCCACCGGTGATATTCCGGCGATCACTCTGGATGGTCTCCAGATCCATCTTGACCTTTCCATTCATGACGACATCCCACTCACTCATCACTCCATCCCACAAAGGTCAACCACCCACTTAGTCCCCGCCTTTATCTCTGCCTGCAACCGTACGGACGCTGTATACTTTCTGTCTTTTACTTGGTCTGACCTGAGATTTCCACAGCTCCGCGCAAGGCATGGATGACAGCCCCCAGTCTCGGTTTTTCCCACCCTGTGAACCACCAGCCCACCAAAGATGAATGTTTGGATATGTCGGGATGCTCTGATGGTCGGGATTTTGCACCAGGTTATACCCTGAGCTGCAAACGGAATGAACCTTTGGGCTACGGTGCGGACTCCGGCTGCACTCGCCAGTTAGTCGTTGAGATATCCTGCAGCTCATTTTGGCCCCTAGGTGAGCCTCTGCAGCCAGACTGTATGGCCACCCTCAGGCATTGCCCTTGAATCGGGCCACTGCTGAACGGTGTGCAGCACTGACCACCAAGACTTACCCGCCCAGGATCGCCCGCAATAACCCGGTTGGACCGGAGGGAGCGGTGGGATCATGGCCTCCAAGCACGCACTACTTCTGATCAACACGGATGATACTTTTTCCAATCGACCTTCGTTTGCCTGCAGACACACTTTACGCTCTGCGCCGTTCTCGTTGGGTGTGTGCTCGGTACAATCGCTGCAGCTAGCAGTGTCTATCTTGGACTCAAGGCACGTCCCTTGCACTTTATCTTCGTTTCCCTCGTTCTAAAACTCGACCAGACCAGCTGAACCTCCTTAGCACACCCCGTTTGGCGTCGCCATCCCCAGAACCCTCTCAACCTCTGCATTGAAGGTTCGAGCTATCTCGGCGGCACTTACTGTGGCCCCAAAGAAGACAAGGCGAAGGAAAGGGGTCACAAAGTGTCGCAATCAACCTCCGCTCAGGTCACAGCTCGTGCAGTCGCATACCTGTTCCCCCATGGGCGCCATGGATGGGTATCTCGGACGACCCGACCTCCTTTCCTGCCAAGCGGTGTGCTATTCGAAGTTCGTAGAGTCCGCGGATAGTCTGGGGAGCCCGTGACGGCGGTTGGTCTCGTTGTTTGCGTAAAACGGGTAGACGGGCGAGGATGTCTCTCTATCCATCGTACCGACGGGTTTGGGAGATACGGGCAGCATCTTATTCCCCGAGCGGTAGGCATGATATCAGAGCTCCTGGGTACTGATCGACGCGCATGATTGGCTAGCTGAATAACCCAGCAGAAAAAAAAAGGGGCCACTGGGGCGATCGAAGGTGTGTGAGGGAGAGCCCACGGGCGCCGATCGTCCGAGACGAACACCAACCTCGTGTGAAGAGTAGGAATTCGTGGGTTGCGGGGTTGGCGGGGAAGGTGGCTGGTGTGATGCTAGTACTGTTCATGCTGGTGAGGTTATCGGTGGGGACAGCGATGGCGATGGATACGAAGAGTGGGGCAAGGCCGAGGGCTGCACGGGCGTTGGAGGTATCTGGGGACTAACACGGCTTGAGGGATTGGCCAGTGGCTTGGACGCGCGTTCCTTTGGTGGGGTGAGAGGTTGGGATGGGCACTGGCGAGTGACGGACCTCGAAGGACTGGTCTCGTGTTGGGGCACAATGCTCATAGAGTACAAGATCTCCTGACCATTCAATGCCATTGTGGGGCGAAGACAGCCTTGTACTTGGTTACGTAATCACTACGATCACATGTATCCCTCTCGTAGACGCGTGACTGAACGCGTTCCAATCTACGCACGTTGGTTTATAACCTCTACAACCTAGCTGACATGACCCACGGTTGCACAGACCAGGCTGGACTGCCACGCCTCCAACTCGGAAAACATCACTCCTGATCCTCACTCGGGGTGACGAGCGCGTGTACACCAGCGTGCCAAAAGAATTCAAGGCAAGATCTCGTCTGCAACATGCCACATCGCTTAACCACTTCGTAGACCCTAGAACAAGTGGCTCGGCGAGAATTCGACCTCGGAGATGTCGAAATACATCTTTCTTCATCGTGAATCTCTGTGACGGGCTCCCGGCAAGGATTACGGAAAATGCATGGGAACACATAAGCCCCTAGCCATCGGGCGTGCCACCGTCCAAGTCTCGGGGCCGCGGGCTGTGGAGGAACCACCGCCTCGAGGTGAGCCGTCATCTCTGACTTGGTGAGCTCATCTATTAACTAGGTCAGATGTTCCACCCAACGACCAATCTGACGACGACGGGGCTAGGCACCCATGCGGGTGCCAAAAGAAAACTGTCTGTGGACATGGATGGTGGGAACGACAATGAACAGTCAGACCACGGACCTGGTGATAGGCTGAGCGCATCGGAAAGGGAGGCAGTGCAAGATGTGACGACGATCAGGAGGGTGCCTCTGCACCTGAGGGTCAACACGAAGACGAGGAGGTCAACGCAATCACCCCCTCGAAAGTTACGCCGTGTGGTGTCCGAAAACGAGGACGAGGGTGACGAGTGGGAATGAGAGCGCGATGTTACGGCGAGGTCCCAGGCTTCCCCGGTCGCTTCACCGAAATCAGGTGGAAAGACTTGGCGCCCATTGTCCCCAGCTGGACTCGCAGGCAACTGAACCCCCACACCAACCGGGTGAGTTACAGTTGATCGCGTATTGTACACCTTCCGCTCAACGGTATATAGACAGACCAATAAAACAAGAGAAGCAACAGAACGCGAATGAATCTCAACATCGTACGTCAACATTAGATCACTGCCAAACTTCACTCGTGGACCCCACACCCCACTAACGCACACAGAATCAGAATTCGAGACCCAACCACGAACCCGAACCGAGTCTAGGGAGAGCTATAAAGTCATGATTCGTGTCGCACATCGGCCGTCGAAGCAGGAATCAAAGTTTACCACGAAAAGCACGACCAAAGTAACCAAAGTGCTCGCGGGCGCATGCAAGTCGTTCGGTCTGGATGCTAGCCGGTAAGTCATGCTCGTCGTCCGTCGTTGAAACGACCAAACGCGTGCGAATCAGAGCAATCATGTACTTGATCGTGTCGACGGAGGACGAAGAGGGCAAAGTGGAAAATCTATTTCCCTGCGACAAGAACGACACCATCGCGAGAGCGGGTGCAGAACGCGACACAGAGTCCAAGTTTCTGTTGAAGATCGCAGGGGAAGCGTGACATTGGAGATGCCGCCAGCAGCGGCAAATATCTTGCTTGACGATTGCAACATATTTTCAATAACTTCGTATTCCAGTGATTCTCGAAAGTACATGACAAAGACACTACATTACGAGGAACAACTGCTTGTCCAGTGCTCGCCATGCATAAAACGGCTGAGATCAATCTGAGTAGCTCGAGCACCAATCACCGTTGTTGTTTGAGGGTAGTATAGTCCTGCTCTGCTCATAGGGGGCACCCAGAACAGGATGTCCCCATTCGCATCGTAGAGCCAGCCTTGCTCGAGTTTCGAACCGGAGAAGAAAGCAGGAACACCTCTCCCGTCACGAAAAGCAAAGTAGGAGGATTCTATCGCAGTGTCGATCCAAATCGTCTTGTCTGGGGAGCCAGACACAATGCGTGTGCCATCAGCAGAGAACGCGACAGACCAGAACACGTGCTCGTGACCTCGGAGAGGCTCCATCGCGCTCTTTCCCGTATCTGCATCCCACACGCGAATCGTCTTGTCGGAGGAGCCAGACACAATGCGTGTGCCATCAGCAGAGAACGCGACAGAAAAGACCGCGTCCTCGTGACCTCGGAGAGGCTCCATCGCGCTCTTTCCCGTATCTGCATCCCACACGCGAATCGTCATGTCTTCGGAGCCAGACACAATGCGTGTGCCATCAGGAGAGAACGCGACAGACGTGACCCCGCCCTCGTGACCTTCCAAACCAAGGAGCATCGCTGGCCAGTTACTCATTCTACCGTTCACAATTGATAGAGAATTTGCGAATAGCGGACACATCTTCATAGCAACTAGGGACTGCATTGGCGCAAACGGCAGAGCAGACACATAAATGTGTGGCAAGCTTTGTGAGATTGGTTCTTGAAACGTCACAACGAATCTACTGCCGTCCATAGCAAATTCTGATAGAGCCCTGTTACAGTCCTGAGATAAAAATAAGATAAATTGATGAATCCACTCTGGCGGGAGCTTACTCGTATGTATTTAGATGCAAGGATGAGTAATCGAGGGGCAAGACCGACCGCCCGTTTCAGGCTCAACAGCTCGAACCAGTGCAGCATGTGTTCGTGGAGAAAGCATTCCAGCTCCATCAACTCAGTGGGGCCGTGGCTCAGCTCCGCAACGAGCCCTTCAAGATATTCTGCCCAGTAATAACTGGAGTGGATCAGGGAGGTGGGGATTGAGAGACAAGTTTCGCTGTAATTGGGGATGTCGTCATTGAAACGATGCGATGTTTTCACATTGAACATGTTGAACTTGAGTCGTGCATTCATGCGTCGCAGGCACGCATTTGCAAATGCCACGCTTTGCGTCTCGCGGTCAATGGTAAAAGCCTTGGAACGTTCGCGGTCAAGCAGGAAGTCTGAAAATGACTTGTGGCGGACTCGAAGGTGGGATGATTGGGTCGAAACAACGACGGTTAACCTGCCCATGATCAACTCCGTCATGGGATCGGAGAGTTGAAAAAGTTCTTTCAAGTCATTCTGACTAAGAGGATCCTTGGCAAGGACGATGGCAGACAGAGCCCTGGTAAAGTCGCCGAGCTCGGTTTCCAGATGGAGCGTAGCCGTTGTCAGTATCTGACGGTAGAGCTTGTCGAGGTTGGCTTCAGCCTTTCCCAATCCGTCTCCGATCTTCGAAAGTCTCCCCTCTGGTTCGCCATCGCCAATCCATTCCACCATGGTCTTGGCCAGTATGAAGAGACCTGCGGCATAATCCACAAGTTCTTGAATCTTGGGAGACCCAGGCCAGTCGGAAGGTAATGATCGGAACCGCAATGAGATCTCCGCAAACCGGGCCACCATGAAACGTTCGATATCCTTGGACGTTGTCATATCCACATCAACTCCCGAGAGGAGTTGTATCTGCTCAGAAACGCCATCAAGCGTTTCATGTATGATGGAATCGTCTCGACTAGTGACGATCAGTTTGAACGAACGAGGTAGTCCAGACCACATCTTCAACGTCTGTAAAAAAATTGGCCACTGTTTGGCATCCTGCGAACATTCGTCTAATGCATCGAGGATAAGTATGAATGGTGCCACAGGTCGACATTCGCCAGCGTTCATCAATGGTTCTCTGATGAGAGCCTCGAACTGCTCCTTAACATTGGCGTCGTGAGGACAAATCTTCTTCATCTCCAAGATGTCAACGATCTCTTTCTTCATGTTGCGGTCGCCACTTGCTAGCTCGAATGCAACAGTGGGCCATACAAGGGTCGGGTCCCTGCGATCGGCTTCATCACGGCGGAAGAAAAATCGCGTACAATGGTGTTTCTGAGGTATTTCAAAGGCGAGTGTCGAAGAAATCGTTGATTTCCCAGCTCCTGGGCTCCCGTACACGAGAAAGATGTTGGGCCTTTGGGTGTCCGCGATCCACTCTCGAATGGTGGTAAGTTGGTCCACGCGCGTTCCATCCATGCAACGTTCATCAAGCTTTGCGAGTGGGACAGGTTTCAAGGTGTCTTTAAGAAGGCCGGCATTCACAAGTGCATCTATAGAGCAAGTTCATGAGTGAATCATGCAGCATTTGGTGACATACCGGTGTTTTGTAAAACTTGAGCCAATACAGCATCCTTGTAATTGTCCCTTAAATTAGAGAACTCCAGCTTCATCGCATCTAGCTTCGATCTAAACTGCGCATCGGCAATCTGTTCTGCGAAAGAGTTAGCCACGATGGCGAGCGGAATCAAAAAGATGGGAGATTTACGAAGACGGCCTTTCTTCAAATAGATCTGGATGAAACTAGATCCCCGTAGCACGGCCTCGAGGATCTCCTTGAAGTTCTCCTTGACAGGTGATATCTTGGCCATATCTTGAACCTCCGTTAGACACATTACGAGAGTCCGCATTACGTCGCCGAGAGACTTCAAATCGTTATGAAATTCTCGTTCGTTTGCCAAGAGCTGTAGATTGGTCGATTAGCAGGTGCGAGTACAGTTCCGAAGAGTGAAACAGACTTTGTAAGGGATGGATAGCGCTGTCATGGCTGCTCGGGCGATGGGATGGACCTTTGAGGAACCTTCAGTAAGAATATTCCTCAGCGAACATCAAGCTAAACTCACGTTTCCCAGATGGTCCAACGCTGCCATTATTCCATCCAACACATCCGTCTTGTCTGCAACATAGCTGAGCACACTTTTGATATCTTTAATGCCGTTTTGGATGTCTTCGAGGGATAGCGGAAGATCCGAAAGGGAAGGGATGTCGTCCAATTTTGCCTGTGCGTTAGTTATCGGATGAGTCCAACCTTCAGCTGAGTCAAGGGTTGGAAGGCTCACGTCCGAGATCCCGTGCAGAGTTGTTACTATTTCCACCTTGTAATCACTCCCTTGTTCTGAACGAGCGTGATTTAGCATAAGAACAGGATGCGAGACCGCCACCCACTTGTAATCCTTCCCGAGTTATTGTTGCACCCATCGAGTAGCTCCTTGCCAGTTACAACCAGCTCGTTGACTGAGGAGAGTGGACGGAGAAGTCTACTGTATCTCGGTTTCACGGTGAGGTCCTCTCCTGAAGGTACGTTCCTACGAGAAGATCGTCAGGTGCTGCAGCCCATAGAGTGTAGGAGCGTACATAACAGGGTCAGGAAACCAGCAATGAGTCGAGCCATCCTTGCGCCCCCTGGTGACAATTCTCTCGGAGGAACCAGTGACAATGTTGAGAGATTTAGAGATTCGCTTCGAATCCTTGAATGTTAAGTGTAGCTCTGATACAAACCAAGTCAACACGGCCAGCCGATCGAGTTAGCGACCAGAAACACCTTGGATGCTGAAACTAAGTACCAGGGTTAGCCCCACTGAGGGTTAGAACACAAAGATCTCGAGGCTTACTATGAAAGAGGGTCAGAGGACATTGTCGTGCTGATCACAGAGACAGGCACTGGCAGAGAGAGAGAGAACGAGGAGTTACCGTATTACCTACCATCCTACACCCTGCGCCCTGCACCCTGCACCCTGCCATGTGGGAACCACCGATATAAATTTAGGACAAAGCGGGTACACAGTGGCGGAGGAATATCACAGAGGTTAAGTGGTCAAACCTTCAACAAACCTTCGCAGCAGAATGACAAATGAACCGGTCAAATCACTCTAAATTTCCATTAAATATGTGGCTAATACAGTATTAGCCCTAGGACCTTCGAGGGTTCGATATTGCTTCACTCGAAGGTCAAGCAAATATGAGATACCCTTCTGGGAGGATATGTGGTTGTCTTGTCATAGACGACACTCACAACTCAAATCTATAATGAAGAAGCAGCAACAGCAACTTGGTACGTTTTCACAACTGCTGCTCTCAAGAAGGGTATCGGCCGTCAAGCCCTTGGGGAGAAGCACAAGAACGGAAATGATGGTAGAGGTATAACACTGTCTCGTCGGCCTTGATAATCTGATCGTTGAAGTTCTGTGTCGCCACAAATTCAAAAGAAGACAGAAGAAGATGCGACCTTATCTTTGCAGACGAGAGAAATGGCTTCCAGCGGGTGGTTGAAGATATGATCCACCTCTTCGACGCCTGGCTCCAATGTACAGAGGATGGTGTGATTCGTAAGAAATATAACGACCGGCGTGACGATGGAATGGGTGTGAGAAGGAAATGGCGGAAGGGTACAGTGAGTGTGGATATCAGGCGAGTTGAGACCAAGTCCGGCTTCCTCGTGGGCCGCTCTAAACTGTTAAGTAACGTTGGCGGACGAGAAAAGAATGTCAGCAGGAGCTTGGGGAAATCTTGCGGCTGTATAGACGAGATCCGCGACAGTCAGTCTCATCTGCCTTGCCGCCTGGTAACGCTGGCTGTCTGGGATGAGCACGAAGAAGCTTGGAACGCGGGGTGAGGACTCGAAATTCGCCTTCTTTCTCAAAAGCACGACTAGCACAGCGGCCAGTTGCTTTCTCAAAATGTCTGCTGGGTGCCAGCCTAGTATAACGTGGCATTGTCGCGGTGCCGTGGTCGAGAGCACGTTCGGTTACTACGAGATTTCAATGAAGAACTTCTGACGAATCAACCGAGGGAGTACTCACGATTGGAAGACGAGAGGTTAGTAAAGCCTGACAGAGACACAGAGAAGTGGTGGGACAAATTGCGGACATCATGTATAACATGGAATTAAGCACTGCTGGCAATGAGATGTGGAGCGTGAGGCATGATCGTTGAAGGAGGCTAGAACGTGCAGCGGCAAGGAAGGCGGCGAGTGCTACCTTTGTCGATGCAGAGCTCAACGGCTAGCTGTCGCACCCAGTCGGAGCATCCAACCACCTACGCCAACCTTGCTTGACCTTGGACGCACTACGGAATTGTCCGTCAAGTTTACCGTTACTCAATCACGTGCGAAGAAACCCTGTCACCTTGTGAAGCAGGTGATCTCACACTAGGCTTGAAGTAGCCTCAGATTTTAACTTTGCTTCCGCCCATCGGACCGCGCTCGCCAAGTGAGAATGTCCGGACACGAGGTGTATGAATCGGTCACCCGCGCGCACTAGGTTTCACCGTGCCGAAGAACCCTATCATCGTCTTCTGATGGGGCCGGCGAATGGCAACACGTCGTCGTCGATAAGGGCTCCCTCTGAATCTCGTTATCTACTAGGGTCGACGAATCGCATCGAAGCGGTATATGTACGCCGTGTCGCAACCAACCACTGGCATTTGACGCGCAACGTGTTTTTTTTATTTAAAAAAAGAGCATCCTGCCCGCCGGCCCCGCCCCAAGTTGTTCAGTCACGACTCACGATCGTGATCTTGTAGCCTATCTGCACTCCGAGAAAACGTGCTCACGTCCTAAAACGTCCCGCTCTCCAATTGGGTATCGCGATACAGCCTAGTCCGGGTCGCTGAGCATGCCCTGAGCGGCGGTGAGAAGGTCCTGAAACGATCTGCGGGAGCTGCATTTGGACTACGGAACTTAACTCCGCTTCAAGGGAAACGGCGAGCATCGCATGCGATGGTCGGCAGTGCCAAGCACGGACAGAATTGATTTATTGGTTGTGTCAACACGTATTGACATGTACGAGATTGACGAAAAAGCTTCGCTCAGGGGGGCCCGCATCAATGCTATTCCGGAACAGACCCGATGGTTGACAAGCAACAAATATTAAAAAAATGCCATCACAGGACAGTTTGTGCACAAGTGCACTACTACTGCAAAAACTATGTAAGCTAGCTTTCACACACCGTCTCCAATAGATTAAGATATGCGAGCACGGCTACGGGATCGTACGTACGAATATAGAGCGCCTTCTTCAAGTTCTAATACGACGTCGATGAGGAGGGATACATGGCACACAAGTAGAGGAGTAGGGGGCCCCAAAATGGCCCATTGTACGATAAACAAAATAAAACGGCAGGCTACTCGGCCACCCGATCTGCCGCATCAGGGGGCCACGCGAGGCGATTTCTTGCCTGCATTCGCAAACGTCGCGCATGCATCCGAGATGGCGCGAAGCGTATAGCTTGATTTAGTCGACCGCATCGGACGCGGGGGAGCCCGTGGTGGCGCAAACGTCTCGACAGACGGCGCGTGTGTCAAATCTCGCTTTCGGACGCGCTGCGGCATCTGCATGCCTTGAGCGGGTAGAGCAAGCGGGGATCGTCCTTCAGGATCGGCGTACAAAATGTACGCAAGAGGATTTTCTTCATACGTCAGCGACGTATCGTGCAATTCAGAAGAGAGAGGTGACGACGGAAAGCGCGGAAACTGCGGGATGAAAAAAGAAGACACATCGATCATCATCGAGCGCTAGAAGAACGCGCGCGCAAAGTACGCACCGTTTCAAGTGGTAGCGTCATCTTCGCCGCCGAGGGCCGCGTGCGTTCAAAGCTACCCGGATACGCCCTCGCCACGGGAGGGAGAGCGGGGGAGGCGGCGGGGGGTTCATAGTAGTCACTCTTGAACGAACGCGCGCGTGTGCGCGTGTTTCTGCGCAAAACGGGAGGCGCTGTCCCGTCGTCGTCGTGGACGGCAGTTGCCCAACATAGTTCGAGGAAGCAGTCCACAGGCGAGACGAGGAGTTGCTCGTCGAGGGCGTCCAGGGATGAGACGTCCAAGTCCACCCCACACGACGCACAGTCACCTACGACGGAAAGAAGACCTGGGCTGGCGAACGTCTGCCAATCCGTGGTCACACTCTCCTCGTGCGTTTTTGGGTCCTGGTCATACATTCGGTAGGGTTCACGGTCTGAAGGGACCAACGGTGATGGAGGAGCGCTGTTGGTCCAGCCACACGCCCTCTCGAAAGGGGTATCGACAAAAGAGTGGGTGGGCGGCCTGGGAATGGCCTCGTCAACTGGACTGAAACAAAAGCTCAACTAATAATGAGACATGTCAGCCGAACAATGTCCGTGAGACAACAAGAACCATCGACGAGCGAACTCACCGGCGAGTCTGAAACAAGGTCGTCTATGCTAATGCATGCGGACTTGGGGAAAGAGAGGCGCTTGGGACCATATCTGTCTCCGGGCGTGAACCAGTCCACCGAAAAGCTTGTCTTGTCAAAGTCCATTCCCAATAAATCGAAGGACGGAAAGTAATGAACGAAAGAACAGACTGGTAAATCTTAAAGTCTGTGAAAGAGAGAAGTAACAGAGGATTATAAGGTCAAGCGTGCAAAGTCAGAGGGGGATAAACCAGGTCGGAAGTAAATACGCGCGCCTCTTCCGCTTGCTCGTCTTAAATACATAACGGTTGGTCGCACCAGGTCCAGGGTAGCGAAGAAGGACCCTTGGACCTATAAGTGGCAACCTGTTGCGCTTGAGCAATGACAACCAGAGGTACAGCACCCACCAATGAACTTGGGTTCCCTACCAACGTAACGAGAACCCGATTGAAAAACCAACATGACGGAATTTTAAAAATGAACAAGGCCCGGGGGGGATCCGGCAGTTCTCACCCGCACGTCTGCTGGATGTCAATCACGATGTTCATTTTGAACTCAGTCCTTGTATGGGTACCGAAATCACGAGCTCAAGCGGTGTCAAATCTGGTTATGCCGCCAATGAAAAAACACATCCAGCGGCTCTGTTAGCAGCCCCAAGCGGGAGCAGCGTTCAACGTCGTATATGTACTGATTGGGTGATGAGTAAATGCGGCTTGATTGAGGGTAGCACTGGTAACGTATATGCCGAGATGTACAGTCCATGGAGAGCAGATTGTAGGACAGCATCGAGAGCAGAGCCAGGGCCCGTTGTCACGATAGCGATAATGAAAGGCATAAGTATGAAATTATAGGTTCAAACGAACGTGGGGACGCCCCGAGGGAGGCAATTCCTACAAGACGGCACAAGGTATGTGAGAACAGAAAAGTGATGACAAAAGAAGAAGAAAAAAAGTGGATAAAGTAACGGAAAGTATGAATGTAAGTATAGACGGTCGAGAAAGCCAAGTGAATAAAGAAAGAGTCAACCAATAGCCCAAAAGAGTTTCACGTCTCCCGAATACCTCATCGCGCTGGGGTTAGGAACTTCACCTGCACCATAACGGGAACGGCACGGAAGGGTGAAGTTGTATTCGATGTCCAAGCGCGAGCGATATCCAACGGAGAGAGAAATCCGGAGCCAAACCGATCTCATCCACTTGATTGGTTAGACGTCCTTACAAGCTTTCGGCTGTTTTGTGATTGGGTCGGGGACAGGAAGGAGACAAGAGACCGAGGGGCGGCGCATATGTAGAGGAGAGAGACGGGGTATCAACGAGAAATGCAAATATTGTCCATGGAGAACTTCGTGCCAATGAGTTAGTTCGCCCCAATAACGGCTTCGTGCTCAACTTCAACGCGCATTTCCGGGACTTCATGACCTGGACCAGCAACACCATTCTCCTCACCGGTGACATCTACCACCCCGATGTCCTCTTCCACACCCTCTTCAATATCATTTGTGCCTGTACCTGCGCCACTCGCGGTATTTCCGCTTGCCGTACGCCTTGAGCCACCTTGTGGTCCTGACCGTGGCGGATTAGCACACCGGTCTTTCCCATGGGCAATGCGCAGGTTGGCATAATCTGGCTTATTCTTCACACCGTCAATCGCTTTGATGGCATTAGAGATGTTCGTGAAGTTGACGAATGCACAGTTCCTGTGTTGTGAACCTGTCAGTAACCAAGGTCGCATAAGAGGACAGGTACATACTTTTCCTTCAGAAAGTTGACAAGCTCGATATCGCCATACTCCCCAAAGTCTCGCTTGAGCTTCTCTTCACTGAACAACTCAAAGTCTTCTATATTGCCGACGTATACATTCCGAGTAGCGCCGGAGTGCACTGCCAATGCTAGCGAAGGCGGAAGTGGACCGGAGTTCTTTCCCCAACCGATCTTGAGGCGACGATTATTGAGGGTAAGGCCCTGGTACGAGGACACCTGGAAGAACGTAAAAGCAGCAGCCGGGTCGACAAATGTAACGAACTGGATATGTGCGTCGAAACACCATCAGAAATTACGGAGTCCTGATGAAGAAAGCAGAAAGAAACACCCACTGCGATGTGCTTGTCTTGCATGTAACGCACACTTTGCAATACACCTCCCCTGATAGCGTTACACAGGTCCTCCGTGGTCGTCTCTGGGTGGATATTCCCCAAATACACTGTTCTGTTAAGTCCCTGCATTCCCGCACCGGCAGCCATGCCCATGCCATCCGGTGAAAACGCCGCGTATGGGGAGAATGGAGCGCCAAAGGGGTTCGCCACTCCATACGGCGCAGCAGAGTTGGGCGTGAGGGCCGCGGAATGGACGAGGGACTGCGCGGCAGCAGCCTGCGCCGCTTGAGCAGCGGCTTGCTGTGACTTGGGGATGTATGCGCATCTGTCTTTGCCGTAATTGACACGCTTGCCTGCCCATGCAGGTTCAGTAGGCAGCGTGTTGACCACCTCAACAACGGGAACAAGCCATTAGTCAAGCTGACCAGGGAACCGCGCATACACACGGTGCATACCTTGGTGGCCACCGAAATGCTCAAAAAGTGTACAAATCCAATATTCTTGTCCCTCACAATCTTGACCTGATCAATCAGGCCAAATCGGCTAAGCTCGTCCCTTAACATCTCTTCTGTCATTCCTTCATCAAGTCCGCCTAGATAGACGTTTCTACTCGCGTTGCTCTGTTGAATCGCAAGCTGCACTTGCGCCGGCACGGGGGAAGGCTTTCCCCACCCGATCTTGAGCTCTTGACCATGTAAAGCCAACTTTTTGATCGTCGCATCGGCATGGAACGAGGCAGCTGTTTGACCCTCGAGGAAAGAAAGGAATACACAGGACTTCTCCGGGAGTACTCGGATAGATTCGAGAGGTCCGAAGTGAACCAGGTTGAGGAGTTCGTCGACGGATGCGGTTGCAGGCAAGTTTCCGATATAAACGGTACGTGCAGTGGCGTTAGGAACGCCAGAGAGAGCGGCGGAGAGAGCAGCGGGGGAGTAAGCACCAGGTGTGGGTGGAATATTGACGTTCAATGAAGGCAGGCGTGATTGTTGTGAATAAGTCTGTCGCAGAAGCACATGTCAGGCATCCACGGATGACCTCGGATTACCATACACACCTGTCCAAAGTTCCCCGACTGGCTCGAATACGGGAAACCGCCCAACATCCCAACACTCGGAAGACCCATGCCGAGCATGCCGTAACCGAAAGCACCGGCGCTGTAAGGGCTTCCACCGTTTGCTTGCCCTTGATGTGCTGCCTGTTGTTGCTGCTGGGCGAATCCAGCGGCAGTGTGGGGGCTCATCTGTGCTCCCATTTGCATGCCCTGTCCATTGACGGCTGTGTTGATACTGAGCGACGGGGTAGAATACAGTGCGTTGGGCGTGAATGCGGGAGAAGAGTTGGGCTGGAACGACTGAGAGATGGATGCATGGGGACCATATCCATAATTGGCGAATGCGTCACGGTTAGAAGCGTTGGTGGCGGCATTGGTCGGAGCGGTAAGACCATTGGAAGGGGTCGTACCATTGAAAGAAGTAGGGGACCAGCGAGCTTTTTTGGCGTCTGGGCCACCGACGGAATCCATAGACCTCTGGTAAAACACGACCGGTGGATATAGATATGTTAGGGACCAAGGAAGAATTCATAGGGGGGGCTGACCTTCATCATGTCGAGGTCAAAGCCGTAAGGATAGCGACTTGCGAAGACTGTCTGAGGGTCGTCCATTGTGTGTTTGGCGAGCAAATAGGGATCCGATTGCGAGGAAAGGGAATGGAGAGGGGGAATTGGCAACGGCGGAAAGTCGTTGAAAGAAGTTTCAACGAATGATAATGAGACAGAGAATGGGTAAAGTTAGAGAAAGAATAACCTCAGAAAATAGAGGGATAGGTAGGGAGCGTGTGAGATGTGGTCTGGGAAGATATGCAACGGGAAGGAGAAAGAAGTGTCAAAAGTGCGATTTTCAGCAGACTTTTTGAACACTTCTCAAGATGAGACAAACGAGTGTGTGCGCCGGCGGGAAGGGGGGGAGCGAAGAAGAAAAAACACGCACAAAAAGCAGACAGGCTAGAGGGAGAGAAGACTGTGTCGTGCTTATAGATAGAGGTAAAAGGGTTGGTAAAGGGTGAAGGACAATACCAAGATTGACGAGATCAGAGTCCACGCCCTAACAAGGAGAGTGTCAGTGTCTCGAAGATGCGGCATCGGCGGGCGATGCACGTCGGGCACGTCGAGAACGACGCGGGCAGGGCGAGCAGAGGGGGTACTCACGTCGCGAACAAGGAGAGAGACGACGAGACAGCGGCGCGGAAGACACTCGTCAAGTAACAACCCGTCAAGCCGGACAAGTGAGAATGCGAAAAAAAGCAGCGCAAAATGTGCCGAATTTGCGAGATAACTACATCATTTACTTCCATCACAATTAGTTATTTTCACCACGCACGGACCCTGGATCCTAATTACATAACGTAACCCCCGCCCAGAGTCCCCGCTCGCAGGCCACCCCCAGCGCCGTGTCCACCGCGTCCGCCTCGTCTTCCTCCCCCAGCTCCGCCTCCAACGCCCCCTCGTCCGTCCCATCCGACATCAGCTCCTCTTCCATCTCCGCACTCGTCCCACGTCGTGTTCGCGTCGCCTCCCGCTCGTACGTCCGCGACAGACACGCCAGTGGACTGAGCTTCCATGCAGTCGGCGGGTGGACGAGCGGCGTGTACACGTCCCGGTGAGGCGAAAGTCCAGCAGGCGTCGCTCCAACGGGTGCATCTGTGGGGTTCGGCTCCTCGGCATTTGCTTCCGTAGAGAGGCCATGGAGTGCTTCTAGCGACTTAAAATACGCTTTATGACTATGATAGCGTGCGCCGATGGCTTCCACCGCATGTTCGACGGCACCGACGGTGATCTATAATAAGATGAGTTGGGATGTGTAGCGGTGCCTCGTCGAACACACCTGGTCACCGTGTCTCCACGCCCGGCTCCGTTGTTTCAACCTTACCTCCCTCTCCCTCCACACGATCGCCCTGTGTATGATGTCCGTCACGAACGAGACCATTGCAGCTTGCAAATGTCGAATCAGTTGGGCATCGATGGACTCTGCTATCGCCAACTCGTCTGCCTCTTCCTCGCCATGCTCGAGCGAAGAGTATAACCTAGGGCCGGCCAGTAAGTCACAGTTCAGAAACAGGCGTAGAGCACCACACCCCATCAACCTCCCCAGCGCGCCCAAGTTCAATAAATCCATACCATGGCTGCGAAGGAACGCCGCATCGATACCCAACTCAGCAAACTGGTTTTTCAGTTTGTACGGAAGCCGCAAGCCTGGTTTGCTCTTCTTCGTCACGCCCTCCGGCAACTCCATCTCGGTATCAGAAGGCGCCTCGGAGCATGGCACAGGGGTTGAAACGACTGACGCTTCACTCTGCTCCCTTTTGGCTTTCTTGCCGGGTTTGAGCTTCTCTATCCCCGTGTCTATAGCACCTTCGCGAAGTAGTCCTCTTTTTCGACGCATATATAACCGTTTCTGAATGCGACGGCGTGAACGTGGGGAGAATAATGACAGGTCTGATTCAGCGTTCGCATTTGGGTCTGGATCCGTGAGAGTAGCATTGTCTTGCGGGAACGTAAACATATTGCCCGTTCCAGGCTGCGAGTAGACCTCGAGCGATGTGGGCCTAGAGTCGTTAAACGAACTTGAACCTTGGGCAGGAACGTGCGCAGGAGCACAACTTGTCGATGTGCTCGAACTCGGAACTCGACCTTGAAGCTGACATCCTGCGGGATCAGCATCCCCGGATAAGGCCAACAGTACCGGGTCGATCACCGCGTCAGGTAGCGACCTTGGGGGGTTGCTTATTCCTTGCGGCCTAGCGATTTGATCTGATAGACTCGACACTTGCACATCACAAGCCCGCGTTGCCCCTTCGTCTCCGTGCGCCGCTGTGATCGAGCCCTCTCGGCTTTTACTCTTCTCCTTCATCGCTTCTTCGCCTTCCCGTAAGATGCTATCCAGAACCAGCAGGTGTGGGACCTCTAAACGACTCATCAAAGCCACACGTTTTCGCTCGGAAAAGCCTTGGGATCCAGGTGACGGTGAACGGTGAACAGGGGGCGGGGGACCTTCGTTAGACATCTCTCCTCGTGCTTGGCTTTGAGCACGTCCTTTTCCAGCACCCCGGGGCCGTCCCCGTTTTCGTTTTGGTCGTTCGCCGTCCACCTCCACTGCATCAACGGTAACATCGCCCCCGACAGATGCGAGATACTCCTCTTCATGAACGATCCAGGAAGCCATGCGTTCCTCGGCGTCGATCCAAGCTTGGCTAACCTCGAGTGCGGGTTCGCACACTGGCACGTCCTCGCCCCCGCCCTCGTCCATATCAGAGTCCGACTCCGAACCCAAGACTTGCATCCCAAAAGGTTCGTCCACAAGACCGTCCTCCATGTCCACGTCTTCGCCACCTCGGTGCACGGCCAACGTCGCAGCGCCCTCCTCCAGCGCCTCCAAGTTCATCCATACTTCCCATTCAGTCTTGGTCGGGACGCAAGCGGCTATGAGATCTGGTCTCCACCTGGAGTGCACCGAAAGAGCTCGGAAAAATGCGTCGTATTCAGCAGGCGTCCAGCTGGAGTCTGTGTGGGCCTCGGTAGTGTCCTCGACGGCGCATCCTGCACTGATCCGGTCCTCGCTCGCCTGCGACCCTACCTGTAACCCCAGACGCGCGCGGGTGTCTTTGAGATGCTGAACGAAAGAGGGGAGGTACCCGGCCACAACATCGTATTCGTCATCCATACAACTTTCTGAATGAGAAGCGCTCGAGTAACAAAGGGGTTTCGTAGTCAAGCCAAGGAATCGGATAGAACTGATCGGCTCGTTTGTGGCCCACCGTGGTGCATTCTTTGCGTTTCGGCGTATGTGGCGGGGGAGTGTGACAAGCAGAAAAAAATTGGGCTCAACCGGGAATTGAACCCGGGTCACGTACATCTTCACCATCTCGATGGTGGGGAACACCCGAAGCACGTATCATGCGACTAGACCATTGAGCCGACGACAATCGGGCCACATAATTTCATATCAACGCCGCTGTGCGCAAAGGCATTGGGTCGGATGTTGACTCATATCTATCACGCAATTCACCCACCTTCCTGGGCATGCTCCAGCTAGCGAGTGAGTATGTGGCGGCCTGCCTCTGCTGCATTGGCTGTGCCGTGTCAGTACGCAGTCGCTGAGAAGCCAGCGAACACCAGCTGCTGCCTGTCTCACTAGCGATCTGGAAGCATTACTGGTGTCGAGGTTGTTGCATCGTACAAAGCGGTGTACGATACCGCGAACAGTACCGCAACGTTTTATTTCGGGAGGTGCTGTGTGTATATGTGTCTCGTTGAGCTGATCTACTCTTTCCAGATGGCCTGTACTAGGCCGGATTCACTGGAACGCGAGACTAGACCATTGAGCCGACAACAATTGAACCACATTAATTTATATCAATACCGCTCTGCGCAAGGTAAAGTTGTTCAAGTACGGTACGACGTCATTGGGTCGGATGCATGGTCCCACATTGACAGAGCACTGTCCTCGGCTTTCTATCCCACAATTCATGTCATGCTTATAATTCACAGGCGAAGAGTCCGGACTAACAACTAACTACTACTTGTTTCGGTCTGCCCTCGTCAAATTGAATCACTGATCTGAGCCGACGTGGCTGTAAATCTCCTAACTAGAAAATCCAGTGCAGATTAACAAGGAATATATCAAGGGGGACACTGTCGCTCCAGATCGTGCCTCATGTACTTGTATACTGTGGGCTTATAGTCGATTGTAGGCTTTTTCCGACAGTATTTCCTTGCACTTGAATGAATGAATTTGGCACCTACACGACTCCGAGTCCAAAAACACTGGTTGTCGAATCCTAGGGCGGCGGCCTGGGGAAACAAAGGGTAACGTGTTGGTAAATACATTGAACGTGCCAGACTCTATCTCAGCTTGAACAATCTCCTCTCTGGCTCGAAACTGTCCAACAACTCCACATCATCAAGTCTCAGGCTTGCCACGCCTACCCTATTTGCAACGTCCCCGTCCCTATCGATGAGTAATAGAGCATTGAAAATAGTACCTTGTGTGAATCCCTGGGTATCCCGGGATACAAGCAGAAATTCCCGCTGGTCACTGCTTTGCTGCTTAGCCAACTGTGCAGCATCGTGACCATAGAACATCATTCGTTGTGGTTTAGGATGCCCTTCAGGTCGAACGAAGCACCATTCGTCGAATTCGTCATCCGTCTCACTATCGCTGCGGTGGTCCATCGGAGTTTCCATGAGACTCAACCGGATAACGATGCCTTCGATCAGTAACTCGTGTTCTTCGATTCCCGGAAGTGCCGCTGGGGTCTCCTCGAACATTGTCTTGGCTAACCGAAATACTGGATCATCCCTGAGATTCATTTCATCCTCGTAGTCTGGCGATGTATCATCTGTCACTTCCACTCCGAGCCGCAATGCAACTTACTGATGTCGTCAGGGTCATAGCTTGATCCTGATTCCAAACTCGCATCGGAATCCAGGACATCTTCCCAAGAGTGGGTGTCTTCTTCGTCGTTTGTTCCTCCTTGGGAGTAATTTTCCTTCTCCGAAAGCTTTTTCCGTGCCGCTATTACGTCGGGAGTCGGGTTGAAATTGTATATCAGCTCTGGGTGCCCATCATATCCGGCTTTCCACACGCGCAATGGGGGCATGATCGTGCTGTAGGTGTCGACTCCATACAATCCATATTCATTCACCCCCCCTCCCCACCCAGCCCAGGACCACGCCGGAAAGTCAACCCGGCGATGCGGTGGACTAGGGTGGAACCACAATAGAGCTCTCGGGAGGTCGTCCACAGGAAGACCCTGGACAAATCCGCCTTTGTAATAGTTTTCTGCCAGGCGCGTCAACATGGCGGAGAACGCGTTGAGCGAGTCGGCGTCGTAGGACATCTTTTTCGTCGTGTATGAGTGCACGAGCCTCAAATATCTTGCAAAATTGTCGTCATCGACTTGTGCCTCCATGGCACTAGAAATGGGACGGAAAGGATCTCTGAGGACGCCCCCACCAACGACACCCTCGGGCCCCAAGATGTTGGACAATCTGGACTTTTCCGGATCCTGCACCACATCGTCAAGCGCTGCCTGTCGTTGTTCATCGGATAGGAGATGGAATGGTGAATTGGAGTCATCTAGGGACTCGCAGCACTGGACAGAGTTGCACTCGAAATAAACCTGGTGAAGAAGAGGCGTCGTGGCGAGAGCAATCCCTCCTGGTAGGTCCATGCTCTAGATGCCCAGGGCGACCACGAGATCTGTTGAGAGAGAGTAGGCATTGTAGATAACAGCCTTTTACCCCAGATCTCACAAGAAAGTTGAGGAATCACCCCCTGCAGCGTCCCTACACGTGATAGTCCGCTTTGAGCGGATTGACCACAGAGGGAAATGATCGTGGCCCATGCTCCACTGTAGATAGTGCTCATGAGAGCGATCTGGATGGCCATCTCTGTGCTATTCCCCTGTTCTATGCACAAGGAGTCTGCCCAGAGATATTGTTTACCGAGGATGCGGGTCACAACTATGGCATCTTCCAGAGTCGCAGGAATGGTCGGCAGTACCTCCCCCAGCTTGTAACTGGGTTGCTGCACACCTCCCCACACATAGCTGAGGGCGATGTAGTCACCGCCGTCAGGAGGATACATGACGATCTGGCGTGTTTCGACATCGATGAGTTTGATTTGTTTGAGGCCCTCCGAGACGAGGGGACGACAGGTGATGTGATGAAGGTCATCACACCGATGGAGCCAGTCTTTGATCATGGAGTAATCGGGGGTGGGGTCCACTTGTTTTACTCCCAAGGCGGGAGTGCCTCCTGGTGGTTGACTTTCTCCGATGTCGATCAGCCCGATCGCTTCCACCACCCCATGCACAAGTTGCCCGAGCTCAAGGATGCCATCTGCCCATGACGATGCTGTTGCGATCGCCGTGTATACGCACTTTGCGTACGGGCCTTTCCCCCTCTCATATTCACTCCAACTCAGATCCTCGAGGCGGTGGATCATCCATCCTGTCATAACCACCAGTTCACCCCCGGAGTGAACGATCTTCATATCTTCATCATCCAGGTGGCTCATGTCAAAGATGAGGCGACACAAGGGACACGTAGAGAGCAGCCGGAGAGACAGAACAGGACCGAGAGAAGGTATCTGGGCCATCTTCTTTCTCACCCTCTTGGAACGATTTTTATCGAAATCCTCCGACACGAAGGGACGATGACTTGCGATCCTGCTCAGTGCGTCCAGCTTGCTGCATCGCTGACACAGAGCTTGTGTGGATCCCTCGATGGTAGGGAAAGGATTGAAGGGAGGGGATGGGCGAGTGGGTTCGACGTCAGGTGGGAGGGTTGAGCCTAGATGTTCCGCCTGCTGCATATACTGAGGACATTTCTCCACGATGTGACCAGTCTTTCTACAGACCAAACAGAGGCAATCCCGAGAAGAGTCGTGATCCATGCGTGAGGTTCGTTGTTGGGACAAGTCTAGAAGTTAAAGGAAGCTCTGGACGGAGCTGGATAGCAGTTTGGGCTATCTATCAAGGAAGGGAGCCCAGCCTTGCCGTCCACCTTCTAGCACAACGTGTAAGGAGCACGATTGCGGTGATAAGGGCACCAGTCCCTATTGGACAGTCTAGAAACATTTGTAATGGACTCGAGACGATAGAAGAAAATCCATGTGAATCAATGCAAACAGCCCACCGGGACTTGGAAGAAGAGGAGAAGCCAATGCATCTACCCATCTTATCTCATTTCTCCTCTCAGCACCAACTCTCTGGAAAATAAATCCTTAGAGGGGGCGGCGACTTCAACTAGTATGGTTAGCGTGACAGTGTGACGGCATGAACTAGTGGACACCCGAAGCGTTGAAGCAGGATATCATGTGACCACTAGATCATCGAGCAGCACACCAACATCACG
>JBBPRR010000392.1:0-24922 GCA_038093115.1 Hortiboletus flavorubellus
TGTTTGTGTGACCAAACATTACCAAATATCAGCTAACTTTATTAAGATCCCACCTTACCCACCAGAAGTGAATAAACTGTTGCAATGGACCTGTCATTTTAAAATGGCCATATCTCCACAGCCGCTGGGCCAAATCACATGACCCAGGGGCCAACTCATAGCTAGGAGTGTGTACATAATTGCGTCTGACTACTGCTAAGCGAGATTCCCACAGGTGATTGCAGCGCGCTTCGCGTGCTGGATTGGGGTTAGGCATTGCAACGGTTTTTGGAGTCACTGTAAGGTTGACTCTACTTGGAGTACTAGTGATGAGTTCTACTATTCTAATCCTGATCCCATGTCAATGAATGTACTATATGTATGTTGAATTGTAATATACTGATCTGTGATCACTGAGGATTAGTTGGAGTATGAGTATTAAGTAGTTGTTGTAGCCAAGAAACCTCAGCCTCAACTGCTGCAGTCTTGGCTTTTTCGGCAACCAGTTCTTGGGCATGCCCATTCTCCACATGATGGATATGCATATTAAGTACTGTGATATCATGGGCTGTTAACCTTTGAGACTGAGCATACTCTCTTGTCATATCATGAACTTCAGTCTCAAGGTCTCATGAGCTTGCATCTAAGACCACTCTTAGGGTTGGTGATACATATGTGAAGGCTCTTCCATTGGCAGCAAGAATAGTCTCTGGCCACGCAATGAACAAGAAAATATATGATCGACATGCAATATGCAACCATTTAGCCTAAATGGTAAATTGGCGTTGATTAAATATTTGGATTCAAGAATGATCATACCTACTGCCTCAACAATGTGTGCACTGCATTCACTATGCACCTTGCCCCTTTTCTTGTCATCAAATATATATGTTGCTGACATTCGTTGGTTAGTAAATAAAAGCCCGTGATATCAATTTTGGATTACATACCATGAGGCTTACTTGGTGCAGTAGGTTGTGATTCATCTGATGCCAAAGACTCGCTTGCATGGACACTACTAGTCCTCAAAGTGCCACTGGCAGTTCCAATCGAGTCCCCATCTATGATCATCATAGACAGTGCTGCATCCAGCACAACACCCACAGGACATCCTATCAGATTACATCAGTAGCATCAACATAGATTACATTTGCAGCAGATCTGATGGTTGTCCTACAATCATATGAACCGGCACATGGCAGTCTGCTCGCTCAGCTTCTGAAGGATGGTCAGTAGCGGCCATCAGAGTGGTACTATAATTACCTATCGGCATAGCATCCAAACCACCATTATCACTTGCCCTTTCAACTTTGTGACTTGCCTCACCATCAAACAAGCCAATAGCTTCAAGGACACTTTGCATCTCATCAGATGTAAAGTTTCCGAAATCGAAGGGATTGGACCTCTCTGACAAGTCATTGGTACCACTCTGGGCTAGTTCCTGTTGCTTGTCTTGTGTGGCAGGCACATGAGATTCAAACGTGAAAGGTTGATAGAAACCTGGAGCATCAAACAACGGACCAGCCAAGGGATCAATGACAAGACTTGATTGCATATCCAAACAATCACGAGGCGCAGGTAGCAGGATACTCTGAGTCATATTGGCACCATCATGCTGCATCTTCCAAGTCCACAATGATTCAACAAAGTTTCTCAGCCAAAAAAAATCATATACCAGCTGGTTTGATAAGCCTCCAGTGCGACGGTGGATACAGTCTGGGCCCTTGAACAAGGCTGGCATAGCACCAGTGTTGAGACAACCTTGACGACACAATCTCTTCTTCCTTACAAAAAATTCAATGCAATTTACAGCAAAGATGACACTAGACTTACGAGTGAATGAAGGCATTTCAAAAGAAAAGCGTGTGCTGCAAATAGTGTCGAGGAAGGAGTTTCCAACAAGGGAAAATGACCGAAGGTACTGAAGAATGATAGTGCACACTGCAGACAGTGTCAGGAGAAGATTTCCTGGCAATGGAAAAAGAAGGGAACACACTACAAACAGTGTCAGGAAAAGAGTTGCTGGCAACAGGAAAAAAGCAAAGTGCAACCGTACACACTACAGACAGTGTCAGTGCAAGAGTTGCTAGTGATGGAAGAAGGGTCCAGAGGAGAGAAGAGCAACCGCGCATGGTGCAGGAATAACTTGAAAAAGCAACTGTGTCCGGTGCAGACCGTGATAGTGTCAGGGCAAGAGCTTCTGGTGATGAATGAATGGTCCAAGGAATGAGGGCGAAGAATGACTGTGCGTGCTCCAGACAGCGTCAGGGAAAGAGTTTCCAGTGATGGAGGAAAGGAGGGACAAACGAAGGGTGACCGTCAGCGCTGCAGATAGCATCGGAGCAAGAGTTGCAAGCGATGGAAGAAGAAGGGTGGGAAGAGGCGTGAGTTATATCAGCAAAGAACTGAGTCACGGCAAGGTACCATTCCGAAAATGGTAATCCTTGCATAGCATGGACAAGTCATCTGTGGAAAACAAGGATAACTCAATCCTTGTTATTTCACCAGCGGTTATCCCCGATTTCTTGCCCCACTTGACTTGGCTCGTCTCTGCATCGTCAAACTGCACAGCCATTGTTTGGGACATTGCAACGCGTGAACGAGTACAAACACTCCGCCACAAGAATGGGGTGAGAGCAGCGAAATACTCGCCGCAGGGCGATCAAATCGCGACAGCCACTGTGGATTCTGTTCGAGTCTATGACAGCAATGATGGCCGCTTGCTTGTGGACATCAAAGTAAGAGGCACCCTGCCGTACAACAGATCTGGTCTCGTCTGGTTCAACAACTACCTTTTCATCATATCTGACAGTCAAATCAAACAATTCGATGCATCTACAGGGTCAGCACTCTCAGAATGGCCAGTTCCTAATGCCTCGTGCGTTGCCCTACCTAAGCATGGGGCATTTATCGCATGCTCTGCCAAACGTACCATCACATTTTGCAACATGGCGACACGCGCCCAGCTCAGTCTTATCCAGCACCCTGAAGAGATACATTCAATCGCATGTTCTCCAGACTGCCTGTTTATCGCAATTGGCAGATGGGATGGGAAAATTATCATTCAAAGTCGGTTGAATGTGAGTACTGTCTTCCATTGGAACGTGACACATGTCAACTTTCTTGCTCTGTCCGTCTTTCCACACAGGATTCAATCCCTTTGTTTCGTCTAGAACCCACCTTCCAGGAATCAGACTTTCAGATCGATGATGCCGCACTGGATTATTGGAAGCATGGTCAACTCGCAAACACAGAAACATTATTGACTGCAGCAGTCAACGGGTCTTGCAATCCAAGCCATCTTGCACTCGCTAGTTGGGCCCTCATCAGAGCACATTTATGGCAGTGGGACGCCGCCATTGCCGATGCCACACAGGTGTTTCTTCCTCTGCTCTCATATATGTTCATGCTGACCTAATTCACACCCAGTCTATCAAGATTCAGCCGTCCATTATTGGCTACATTGCAAAGAGTGTAGCGCTTGTCGGTACCGGGGAAAAGCACAAGACATATCAGGCATGTGATATTGCATTCGCACACTCGCATTCATCTTGTGTCAACTTTCTCCTTTTGATCAAGGTATGTGTTCTGTCTGCCCCAGCTTGGTTGCCCTCAGATTCTCATATGCCTAGGCTATCATCGTCTTTACAGCCGGAGAGCACGACGATGCAATATCCCACCTAGATGACCTCATTGCTATGGCACCCCTTCATACAATATGCTACATAGTTCAGGCATGTCCACGCACATTACCACACGACAGACATCATTACCAACATTTCTACTAGGCATACATGCATCTCCTCCTTGAAAACTCGCACATGGAGAGTGGTGACTATAAGAGTGCCATACAGTCGTTTGAACGTGCACGAGCCCAAATGCGACGCTATCCGAGTCAAGCACTCTGGGTCATCTCATTGGGAAGTTTTTTAATGGCTGTACCACAATATGTTGAAACTGCTTACGATTTTGACAGATCTCTGGATGGGAATTTGATAATCTCGACATTACGATTCAACAGCGTCTTTCCAAAGCTCTGTATGCCACCAGTCGCATCCAGGAGGCAGGCAAATCTCTACTAAACATTGTTGATACTGTCGATGAACACGTCTATGTGACTGGATCGATCACCACCTGGGTTTCTGATAAGTCATATTTTGCCTACCCCTCCCGCGTGCATTCAAATTTCACCAGACCTTGCGCAACGATGTCTCTCCACTCCTGAAAGCAGTGATGACATATCTTTCCATTCACCAACCCCTACACCGCACTTGAGAGGATGGGTAAAATTTAAATTGGTAGGCAGTTTGTGGAGAGATGCCTTGGTTGCCACTGTCAATGTGGGTATCTATTTTTGCTCTGGTACCTGTCATGGGCTTTGACACTCTGTTGCTCTCAAGTTTACAGTGCCGAGATTCACGATTTATTGGGCTCTCTGCGATCATCTTGAGACACTTGACCAGATATTGGTTGCGACCGAATGCTTCCATGAAATGATGAGCGAACTGGAAGATAAAACCTTAGATGCCGAACAGGCAGAATTGGTCCTTGGTGAGCTGTCTTGCATACCATGTATGCATTGTCATTTGTGACCATTCCCTGTCAGGCTTCAGGCAGTGTTTCTCCAAGAAACTAGTGTCTCTCGGAGATGCCACGATGAATGCCCAGCAACTCGAAAAGTCCATCTCCAAGTATTCAGCTGCACTATCTCTTGATCCCCCTGCACCTCGGGATCTCTTCATCAAGCAAAGTAAGGCATACCTAGCCAGTGGTATATGGGAGGATGCATTGAATGATGCAAACAAGATGTATTCCTTTCTCACCCAGGTTGATTTTTGTCAATAGCATCATCATCTCTAGGCAATCATGTTTAATCCATCCTCTCCGTGGGGGTACGAGAGGAAATATATGGCTTTACATGGGGCAGGACATTATGTTGATGCTGTTGGCACGTTCGAGACAATGCTATTGAAAATATCATAGTCCCTTGATCCAAATATTTGTAGTGAGTGCATTGACGTCGCACCGATGTTCATGCATTGATCTTGTCTCATAGACCATTACAGTGAATATGTACGTCCAGAACAGACCAAGGCAGCAATTCATGCGGCAATTAAAAATGCCATTTGCGAATCTCCGCTAGTGCTCATCAACACAGACTCTGGTTGTCTCCTCAACAAATCTGGGCAAGCATCCTCATTCAAATCACAACCCATATTTCTGGAGTTGGTCTCCTCCATGACCACACACATTGATTATCCCTGCATTAATCACAAAGTCGCAGAGTACTACTGTTACGCCACGTTTTCTCACAAGTGGGAAGACAACGAGCCTCTGTTTGAGCAAGTCATACGCATCATGGTGTATGACCTCGAAGAGTCGCTCACTCACGACAAGCTGTAAATGTTCTGCAAGATTGTGCACGATTCCCGGTTCCATTGGGCATGGAGCGATACATGTTGTATCAATAAAGGAGATCACTTTGTGCTCCAAGAGGCCCTGGTATCCATGTTCAAGTGGTACGAGGGTTCTGCCATGACCATTGTCTTGCTTCATGGTGTGCACTTCCCATCGAAGCGCGGTAATTTCACGAAGAGTATCCAGAACAGTCATGCCTGGACACTGCGAGAATATCATGCATCCAAGGTGGTCCGATTCTACACCGAAGACTGGAAGCCATACCGCGTCTCTCCAGCCTGCTTCATCGTTATCACCGGTGGAAACAAAGACGTGAGCCCTTCAAGTCATTGCTCGGTTGAGACAACCGTTTGGTGCACTTTTGCTCACACCTCACATTGGGAATGTGGCAGTGTATAGGAGGGTGGCTGCGGAGAGTCTGATCACTGTTCAGGTAGATGAGATCACACCAGCGATGTTAGACAAGCTGGTGAAGAGTGTACACATTCTGGACGTGCTGTAACGACTTGTTCTTCACTTTTCACTTTTCTCCGAAGACGGCGACATCAGATCTGGATGGTGTTCTGGTTATTTTGCAGGATTAGGATTAGTAATCAGAGAATGCAAATAAAAACACAAAGTCACATCAACCACAACAGAAGAGACTATTATACCACTACAGTGGGTTGTTCGTGGTTGCTACCTCTCAGAGTCAGCCAACAGATCCATGAGATTACCTCCTGCCCATTTTGACAGAAGGGATAAGAATGTGTGAGGGCGTTGGAGAAAAGGGAATAGAAGACAACAATAAACTTGTTGATGGTCCGCATGTGGGAATTGGTTGGCTTGCATGAGAGTTTGACAGACCAGGATTTGCATTCGAGCGTGCAATTGGGGACATGATCATAAGTGGAGTTGGGTAGGATTGTTTCTGAAACTTCGGTGGTCGTACATTAGTCAAGTTGTCTATGTTTGATGTGCCTGCTACATTTCCAGGCTGTCTTGTGTGGCTTCAGGTGACGTTGTACTTGTGGAGAGTTTCGAGATCTGGATCATTGTCTTCAGGCTCAGGTTGTAGTTGCATTCCAGTAGCAGTACTCTCTTGAAGAATCTTAAAGGCATCTTCTGGACTTTTACCAAGTTCCTGTGATATGGTGTGAACAGCGACGAAAGGAATGAGAAACTGCTTGGTGAATTGAACAAAGGAGAGGGGTTTGATGAAGTTGGTTGTTTGGCCAACTGCACCAAACATGGCCATCAGTGCCTGTTGGAGTACACAGTGACATTTGCAACCATAGCTACACATCAAGTAATGAATGAGTTCCAATGACAGAATAGATTATTGACGTACTATCCAGTGTATATCACTGTGCTGTAACCATGTTTCCTGAGATCGACAGGAGTTGCTGCAGCAAGCCTATCCAACCTGCCTGGCCCAAATGAGGTTGTGACATGAGCTAAGAAAAATCTCCAGATGATATCAGAGTTGTGCTTAGATGGGTTAGTAACAAGGTTATGAAGCATAGCCTCTAAAGACCATGCAAATCTAGTTAAAGCCACGAAGTCAATCATTGCAGGCCAACCCATCTTCTCAGCAGCTGCATGAACACCGCCTAGCTCCAAGACATTGCTTATTTTAGAGCTGATAATGAGCTCAAGCCAAGTTGCTTTACGTTCGAGGATGCGCAGAGAGTTCTGGTCAGCATTGGCTTTTTGCCCTTCTTGCTCAACCTTGTCCTTCTCCACCAGCAGGGAAGCGTAACAGTCAATTGAACATCGCAACTCCATTGGTTGATCAGCTAGTGGTGGAAGGGGATCTGAACAAAGATCTCGGTTGGGGCAAATACCTAGAGCTGGAAATCAAGGCTGCTCTTCAGGTTCATCGGGTGTAGCTCGGGAGCCAGGAAAAACAGAGCTGCGGTTATCTCCTGGGCTCTTATAATATGGTTCATCTTGCCTGTGGGTTCCACTTTGCATTTAGAAGACATTAGTTGTATATTGGATTTAAGATTCCATATTTGGTATCACTGTTTACATAAGCAGTACTTACATCAGACCATTTACCTTTAGTCTTACTTAGTGACTTACTGAGTATTCTACAGGTACCTACCATTCTAATATTATAGTGACTTACTGAGTATTCTACATTGTACCCCAGAGAAGCCGAGTTAAAAGAATACCAAATGGCTGGTGGGGAATAGACTGTATTGCCGAAGATGTTTCTTTGGTGGAGGAGAGATAAGCCCATTGGAGTTTGACCTGACAGTTTGATCCAATGCTGCCTGATTTACTCCCAGCCTCTGGGGGTTTGGTGTCATGGTCTCGTCCTGCTTTGAATCTGAGTCCTGAGATACAAGTCATTAGTTTAGGCTATATGCAAGATTATCTCACTTAATGAGGACCTCAGGATGCTTGCCGTGACGAGAATAATGATCCATTCAGCCCTAAGACAGTTGCAATGTTTGGCGACTGCTTTGTTCTCCAATGCGAGCAGCCTGCATGGTTCTGTTGGTTATATTTGATGGTGTTTTGTTCTTTCTGGTCATTGTTTTCTTAACCAGCGCCTTCGAGGCAATCATTCTTTTCACAGGTAACACCTAGTGATCTCTTTGAGCAGCTTGACTGATGAAGTATATTTGGATAGGCTCACCTCAGATGCTTCTATGCGTGAACTAGATGGATTTTTCTGCTTATTCTTGCCCCTATCCTATTTGAAAGCAATCAACTGACATTGTTAATGATGTATGCGATAAATTACATATCTTTTTTCCATTGGTTGGAGCAGCCACAGTCAACTGTTGATCAATCTCTCTAGGACCATTGTCGGAACGGGTGTCTCAAGCCTTGTTGGCAACTCCCTGATTCTAAAGCAGATATAGAGTAGCCTGTATGCGCATAAAATAACACAATTTCATACCTCATCCTCATTTTCTGATTCATTCTCAGTGCCCAACTCTGCCCCTTCTAGTTCACGATCTTTCCGCCTCTTGTATGCAATGTGGTTTTGCAAGTGTTGCATAAGAATGGATTCCACCAGCCATTCATCTACAAACTTTGCAAGGTAGGAGATTTGTTGCATCGCCTAAGTGATATAAGCTTGACTCAAACAACAACCAGATTAGACACGGACATACCAGGTTAGCAATAAAGGCCATTTCAACTTTGACTGCGCCAAAAATGTCTGACTAAGAATGAGACTGTTTGTCTTTGCAAGTTCAATGACATCTCACTGGCATGCTGGATGTTAGCATCTCAGTTCAGGTAGGTGTTTGACTATCCTGAACCTTAATTTTATTGTACTTGAGCTTGTTCTCGCTCAGACCCATGGCATTCTGCAGATTGAACTGTTTTCTCCCAACAGAACTGGTTGGGCGGGGAACAGCATTGGTAGCCTGGCAGACTCAGAGTTGCTTGCCAGCCTCCTTTGTACCTGACGATCAATGATCAACAGCAATCTTTGAGCTCCAGGTGTGTCCAACTTGGAAATATGAACTGGATCTCATTTACGCAAGGCTGCTTCGACCTGGTGGTGGTTTTGATGGACCTGTTGCTCTATTTGCTTCAACTTCTTGCTTGTAGGTATCTGTGTTTTGGTATTGCGTGCCATTAGAGTGAGGGGTGAGGATGGAGAGACATCATTGTGATTGTCGCAGCTTCCTATCAAAGTCACATGCATGCAGTACATATGTATGCCAAGTAATCAAACTCTGTTTCGAGCAGAGCATGGGAATGGGTACCTGAAGAAATGAGTCTGGTTTTAGTTCTACCACTTCAGTCAGTAAAACCAACTGGACATTGTGGTGTCCACCATATCCCCCTTTTTCCTGTTCATCCTATCCTGGCTATGCGGCCCAAGGTCAAGGAAGATACAGCATTGCTTGCTCATGCGTATGCATGTAATTTGTGTTGTTGCATAGACATAGAATTGATGATGAAGACGAGTACATGGGTTACAAGGCCTGTAGTAAAAATACCCATTCACTCAAGAGCCATCGCAAGGGCAACTCTCTGCCATCAGAATGACTTTTGAGATGTTACTCAATTTAATTCGTTGGGTTCAGTTTTTTCTTAACAATCACGTTTATAAATTGTGCTGGGGCGATGTGTGACGAAAGTTGATTTTGTCTTCCTGACATGGTGTGGAAGAGGGAATTTGAATCTGGGAATGAGAAGCTGCTTGATATAGGGACAATGAACGTTGTCCGACTTTTGAAGCTCAACAATGCGGAGAATCTGTTCGTGACTTACGTCAGCCCATGGGTTTCGGGTGCATGTCATGTCGACAATAAGATCAAATCAAATATGTACGTGAATTGACCGGAAATGAGTGTGGTGCCTGGCAGCCATGTCCTGGTACAAGGCCTTGACGGTATCTGTGCGTGAGAGCTTGCAGAACTCCTTGTACATGTTGTGCGTGCCCGAACGAGAATCGTAATACAACCAGATACCAAAGTTCTTGACTTTCAATGGCCTCTTCTCATGGATCTAGAAAGTAAAAACAATGTGCACGCAAGGGTTTGGAGACCTGTCAGCAATCCCATTCTGCTTGCCACTTGAATGGCTGCAAGGGATACATACAACGTTGACACCAATGATTTCACCACTCGCTTTCTTTACCTTTTTCAATTGTCTGAGTAAAGTGCAGAATGAGATCCAACACGAAATGTTGATTTTGTTTTGCTAGAGGGACACACCGAAGGAATTACCAGAACCATGACTTGGCGACAACTTCATTGGGCGTGAAGATGCGCATGCAGTAGATTTTGGGTGTAGGGTCTGATTTGGTGGGGAGATGGCATCCAACAACTTGGTATTCCTGAAGGCCCATCTGAATCACAATCGGATGTTAGCATGCACATCCACCAGTGCCACACGGCATCCATCCCCAGTCAACTCTGGAGCATGGAGATCATAGGATAGATAGGTGATATCTATTCCATTGGATATGAGAATGGTACATACTTTTGTGGTAGTCTTGATCTGGAGATGTTGAGGCTGTCGGTGATGATAAGGAAGGATTTGGGTGTATAGTTTGGTTCTGTTTGCCACCAGCAACACAGCTCTTGCTAAGGTAGTCCTGTATTTTGATTGTCTTGTCATCGCCGGTCGTCGCGAGGTCTATCATATATATTGGATGGATGTGCAACGGTGCCTGGGAATAGAGTCAGACATGGGGAAGCACAAAGCTCTGAGAAACAACAGGCACACCCGTGATGAGGTGGAACATCGGATTGCTTGTGAGAGAAAAGACATAGGGTGCCCCGAAGCAGTATCCTGCGCAAGAAGCAATGTGAATAGAACGACAAGTGTGAGAGATGGCATACCGAAGATGTATCCATGTGAACAAGTAAATGAATGTCCCAAACTCTTTGTGGATGGGTTGTTCATAATACGGTAACCTCCACTGCAGGGCTGGTAATAATGAAAAAATATTTCAGTGCAGGAACAAACAACAATGAGATGCCTATGTTTCCGACATGGTAATGGAACAAACTCAAGGGAGGTGTGATGCTGATCGTCAAATGTGCTGGAGGCTGGACCTCCATGATCGGTTCACCAATATCAAGCTAAGGAATGGATTTCAAGTTTCTGATGATGCTAAACGAGGTAGGGGAGTAGTTTCCGATCATGTTTCCACTTTCCACTTCGAGCGCATGGGCAGCATGGTAGAAACAGCCTCATGACATGTGGCAAGACCGCGAACAACTAAGCTAGATGTAATAAGGGCTACAGAAGGTTGAGAGTAGGGTAACATGTGGACATGAAACACTCACATGCACACAATGAATGTTATGGTGAAATAATTCCTGCCATTGTACGTCTTGACCTGACGATGGACATGAGAAGAGGTGGGAAACGTGCCTCAGGACATACTATGCCAAACTTGTACTTGAGGTAGTCACGTCAGTGAGGCAATAGTGAAACGTGATCAAAGTCAAACCAGATCTGCCAGAACCAGTGGCTGAGCCAACCACATTCCTTGCTGGTGCCTCCAATCACTTTTTCATGCAGCAAAGGCTGGCAGCCAGAGGTGTAAAAGTCGACGACACTGAACAAGCCCATGTCTGGAGAGAGGACATAGTGGATATGGTCGAGCAACACATAAAAGTTTGGGATCTAGAAGAGGAGTGGGCACACGGATAAAGGGAGGGGGAACGGTTTACCATGGAAAGCAAATAGCTAAGTGTGATGAAATTGATGCTGCCTTTTGGATCAGTAGTGAACCACTTGGGGAGGAAGAACTCTGTAGCATCTTGGTACAATACAGTGATGTTACACCACCCCTTGCAGGCAAAGCATTTGCGAGCGACATCCAAGAGAGGTTCACAGAGATCGATGAGGTAGATGGCGTCGAATTGAGAGACAGGAAAGTGCTTGTCCATGAGCTCGATGTTGTGACCTGATTGTGATTAGACCTGATGTGTATGCCGCTTGCCATGGCTCAGCACTCGGTGCTTGACCATCATCACTGGCACAAACCCTCAAGTTGTAACGTCACTTCAACTATGCCTAGCCGCAAGAAAAAATATTGTCGATGTTCACCAAAATGCAAGAGTCAGAAAAAAGTCTTTAGTTATTGCACTCACCTTCGTCACTACAAGCAAGCAAAGTATAATGAAATTTCTCCTTCAGTAACACCTGTAGTATCTGATTGTGTCAGCAACAATAATAGATCTCTCTTAAAGTCACCACCACCACCAGATCATGATCATCCTGACTGGGCTATGTCAATGGATACTGATGAAATCGATAACACCCTCAAGTCACACATTGCTGCTCTTTCCCTGAAACCACAACAAACCTCAGATTCCCACTGTTCATCCTCTCGGTCAGATGGTCCAATATCTGAGGAAACAGGTTCTGAATCAGATGATGAGGCTAACTCTCTCGGAGACCTCAGCTATCAGGAATTTGATGAATATGTACTCTATTTGGATCCTGCCACTGGTGAAATCAAGATGAAATGTCATGACATGCGTATGTAGATTTGAATACTACTTGCTGCACTAACAAACCCAATCAATATTCGATTCAGGGGATGTCTTATTAAGTGATTCAGATCATGACAACCTCTGAGTCTTTGGCTTGCGCATGAGCAGTAATATGTCCCACAAGGCCTTTGCTCACTTGCGCGGTGCATTTTCACACAAGCTGAAACTTGACTCGGAGTACATTATGGAAAAAAGACTTGAAGTATTGACTGGGCTTATTCCAAAACATTTCGACTGCTGTATCAACTCCTATATGGCATTCACTGGCTCCTATGCTTATCAAGATTATTGTTCCTACTGCAATGAGCGTCGCTACAACTCAGATCACCATCCCTGTCGCCAGTTCTCTTACCTTTCACTCATTACCCAACTTCAGGGACTTTTTGGTGATCTGGCCACTGTCAAGACCCTTCTTTATTGTCACCAATATTCAGCTTCAACAGACGAGATTTCTGATGTCTTTGATGGAGAGCTATATCGCCAAATATGCAGCACCCATGTTGTGATTGATGGTATTGAACAACCATACCACTTTTTCTTCCACCAGAACAACATAGCCTTCTCTCTAGCAACGGATGCATATCTACTCTTCAGTCGTCGACGAAAAGGACCTTCTGCAACTCCAATTCTCATTCAAATCTATAATCTTCCTCCCAATATTCGAACCCATCTCAAGAATCTCATTTGTGTTGGTATTATTCCAGGTCCATCTTCTCCAAAAGACATCGCCTCCTTTTTGATCCCCCTTGAGGATGACTGTGCCAAGCTTGCAAAAGGCATAGTCACATTCGATTCGTTAGCTTGCAGCATGTTTCCACTTCGTGCATACAAGTTATTCGAGCTTGGTGATATTGTAGCCATTGAGAAGTTGCTTGAGATTCGTGGTCATAATGCTTTCCGTCCATGCCGATCATGTCTTATTACTGGTGTGCAGAACTCAGCTCAAAGGAAAACTAATTATTATGTTCCACTTGCTATACCAAAGCAACCCATATGACCACACTTCGCTTCAAGAAGGACAAGTACTATGAGCACATGTGCAATTTTATTGCAATCATGAAAACTACCCTTCAATTCTCCATTCATCACAAGCACCTCGAAGACTTGAAAAATGCCATTGCCAACTGGGTGGTTCATTATGAGCGGTGAGATCATTCTTCAATGCACCAAACATGCTTATTGATCAATTTCTCAGATACTACTATCAGTATGAAGAAGACCACATCTCTGCGTGCACCCTACCCATTCATGGCCTCCTTCATGTAGCTGATGATATCAGGGCATGTAGCCCATCATGGGTCACATGGACATTTTTTTTAGAGTGTTATTGCGGTACCCTGAAAACAGCATTGAAATCAAAGCGTCATCCATGGAGAAACCTCAACAAACAGGTTTTAAACATCACCTACATTCAGCAAATGTGCGTCTGATATCAAGTCTCACAAGAACTACTATCGCATTCATGAAACATCACAGAGCAAGTGTCCAAATATGAACTTGAGCTTGAAGACTGTGTACCATCCTACAGAAATGAAAATGAGCTTTCTGATGTCCTTTAGATGGGAGTTACGTCCTTCGCCCTCCAAGATTGCTCAACTATGAGCCAAACAGCAATGAGAGGAGGTTGGTGGCTGAATATTTGAAACAAATCATTGGTGGTTGCATTACAGAAATCATTAAACACCTACCAGCCATTATGCCGTTATGGGGGGAAGCTTCAAATCTGCTTTGGTGGCGACAGCATTCGGACAGCTTTTTCAGAAAGGTGACTAAAGGGCACAATCCGGAAGTCATCCTATGTTTGGGTGAGCTGCCTGCAGAAGCAAAGAGCGATAAGCAACTGATATCCAAGACAAACAGTACAAGATTGTATACAATGATGATTTAAAGCACATTGGATATGGACGCATCGAAAAGGTCTTGGTATGCAAGTTACCAGAGGTTGCAGCTTGAACTTTTCAATTCCTTTCTGGAAAAACAATCGCAGTTGTGCTTCTGACACCATGTCAAACAACAGGGAAGAATGCTATGAAAGAACTCACCAGTTACAGCTGAAAACTTGCCACCATTGCGACTGACCTTCGGAACATCCAATCTGTGGTGGGTCGGTTTCAGACTCGTGGGGAGTGGTTCATCATCAATCGTAGTGGAGAGTATGCAAGTCCAGCCTCTTGCAATGTAGATTCTGATGATGAGGATGATGAGGAGGAGCTTTAATCTTGTCTGGTAGAATAATTATTTCAGCGCTCACTACACCCAATAATCCAGTTCAAATATTCACCTCCCAAGCCATACTATTGATGCACCACAGTCAGGAGGAATCACTTTGTTGTAGACTTTTAGTATCTAGTGGAAGAAGAAGGGGGGTGGGCATCTACTAGAGTCAAAGATCACAACAATCATGCGCATCTCGGGCCCATCTGTTAGGGATGTGGGCATAGTCATTGAGCCGTGTATCAATCTCATCTAAGCGTGAGGCAAAGATGAGTCTAGGTAGGTGAAATCAAGGGAAAAAAAGATTTTAAAGCAATAATATGAACTGGATGCAGTCCAGCTTGTGTGGACATGCGCAAGAAGCATGGCCTGGTGGCCCTGTCCAAAGTAGCAGTGCAACATGCTAGACTTGCGCCAATGCCAAACTGTTGGCTACGGTACCAGCACATCACAAGTACCTGGCTAACCATTAAGGCGCCAACGCAGCGGCTGAGCTGCCACACCACTACAACCAGGCTTGGCCAGCGTATGAACTTGAAGTTGGCGCAGCATACTGGATTTGTGTACTGAATTTCAGTATCCAGTGAATTTGACAGTTTTGGACACTGAACTACAGTCAGTGTTATGCCTACTGAAAGGATTTCAATACAATGAACACCGAATTTGGACATCACCATAATGATACTGGAATTAATTGAACCAGTTTTCAGTGGTGGCGATGCCGAATTTAGTGCTTCAGTATCCAAACTGCTAATATTAATAGTATTTACTTCCCACAGTGATCATCTAGTAAGAGGCATGTTAGTATCCCTCGAAGGCACTGGGCCCAAGAGTGTTTCCCAGCAATGAATGGCCCACTTGCTTGAGTGTAGAGCTACTAGTACCATGATTTCGTGAAAAACTTGTAAGTAGTCTGTTCACCCTTCATCCGATCATCCTTGACAATAACCAACATCAGTCAGAAGGGCACTCTGGCATACGTATTTTCAATATTTCTTCCTTCACCTGGAAGGGTATGTGATCGATTCAATTCTCCTTACACTGGCAACAACATCAAAACATGGCAGATGATGTAACTTTGTACCACTAAACTGGTTTCACATACAGCCTCTTGTTCTTATTCGTTGATTGGCACAAACTGGAACAATTGATTATATGAAATTTCTGGGAGTTCAACTGCGATTGGCTTGATCCTAATCTGCGATTTGAATCAGGGAAACTGCTGCATCGAGTGATTTAAAAAGAGATACCACTGAGTCAGAACTGGCCTTGGAGTCGAAAGGAGTTGTCCAACTCTTTCCTATATTGTCAGCTGGTTTGATGCTGAATAGGGAAGGGGCTCAGTGGAACATGGGATTACTGCGAAAAAAGAGTATCATTCACATGTATGCATTCTGATACTCCTGATAGGTGGCGATGCACTCCACATCTTGCTTGAGATTGGTGGAGACAGCGATATTGTCGTCAGCTATCCCAGTGGAGGCATATCCACCAATACAGAACTGATAAGTATTGTTACCATCTTGCTCAACTACCCACTACAGCCAATGAAGTGAGCCCTGCATTTCAGATGGAGGGGCAAAATGGCCATACCTTTGTGACAGGCCTGCCAACATAGACGTCTTGGAATTCTGGACCTGTGAGACTTGTCAGGTTCACTAGCACTTGTCGCACAATCTCAGCAAATAGCATTGAGAACTAGAAGAGAGAAAATACTGAGTGGTGAGATACGAAACGATAACGGACAGTACCTAAAAGAGAGAAGCACAGTGTTAGGGGAAAAGGGAGAGACAAGACTGATAAGTTACGATATCCAATGGATTACTAAGAAAGACTTAGGGCCTAAGCCTATGCACAGACCTCAGGGGAAAATGCCATGACATTACCCTCTCCCAAAGATTGCATCTCGTGATCTGGTAAACTTTTAAGAGCATCAAACCAGATTTCTTTGTCTTCTTCCTTGAGTAGGCGTTTTCGTCTTTCATCTCTTTCAAATGTTCCTTTTTCCCAATTATACAGCCAACCTGGAACATGGACGGGTTGAGTGAAGTTTTCAATGGGGCAGAATCAAAGATGTAAGGTGGGCTTAGGGTGAGGTTTAGTGGGGTGAGAGCAATGAAAATCTCTAATAGCATCTTGCGCATGAGTGAGTTCAGAAGCCTTTTTCCATTCGCGTTCCTCGTGAGGGAATCCTTTCCAGTGTATGAGATATTCGAGATGATTCTGACAAAGGCAAGAGTTGAGGATTTCTTTGATTTCCTGTTCTTCAAAGCCTTCGATCAGATCAGGAGGTGGGGGTGGTGGTTTTTGCTGGGAAGGGAACTTGGGAGGAGAGAAGGGAGATAGCACACACTCATTAAAAATGGGGTAGATCGATTTCCATGTAGGCGGGAGGCAAAGTTTGAACGCACTTTCTCTGTGCTTGCTGAGGATAGTGAATGGTCCATAATGTTTATCATCAAGCTTCTTGGTGGGGCGGTCAGAAGTAAGGTGGGTTGCTTCCAGCCAAACCTGATCGCCCACTTGAAAGTCATGTGAAGGGGACCATTTTCGATCGTATGCGCATTTCATATCCTCAGTGGCCTTCTTCAGCCTCTTTGTGAACCTCTTTCATTCAACAAGCAAAATCTTGCACAGCTTCCACCTGTCCCTTACGCCATGGGTTGCTCCCCTTCCAGAGATGTTGACCATAGTTTAGATAGAATGGGGAGTAGCTGATAGAACTCTGTACCTTGTCATTGTATGAGAACTCAGCGAAAGACAGCCACTCTACCCAGTCAGTCTGATGATAGTTAGAGAAGACTCGTAAGAAGTGTTCAACCTTCTGATTGAGCCACTTGGTTTGACCATCTGTCTGGGGGTGGTATGCAGTGCTCACATTACCCATGATTCCAAGTAAGGAGTAAAACTCACGCATGAAAGCAGATATAAAGTTTGGGCCTCAGTCGCTAATGACCTTAAGGGAAATCCCATGATGTCGAAAGACTTGGTCTCAAAGGATTTGAGCGACTCCTGAAGAGGTTATCTCAAGGTGGGATGGCACTACCTTGAGCATCTTTGAGAACCAATCAACAATGACCAGAATGGCATTATGGCCTTGTAACTTTGGTAGTGGGTCGATGAGGTCCATGGAAATATGTTCCTAAGGACAAGTGGGTGATTCGTTGGGGTGAAGAGGAGCAGCAAGAGGGGTGTGGTGAGGTTTCGTTTGTTGGCATATCTCACACCCTGCAACGTACTTTCGTACATCTCAAAGGATGCGAGGCCACCAGTAATTTCAAGTGATTAGCTCATGGGTTTTGTACTGACCCGGATGTCCAGCAAGACGAGAGTCATGGTGCTTGTGGATGATGTCCTCCCTAAGCTTTCCATCTATGGGAACATAGACCCATTTGTTCCAGGTTACTACACTGTCTTTTTCCTCCCAGCCCTGGATCTTGGCGTCTAAATTTCTTTGAACCACCTGATCCCAGTTGGCTGATTGCCGTTGGATTCTTTCAAGGAAAATCAAATCTTCTAAAATCAACTCCACTCTTTGGAACACCTCAGATTTCAGTAACACAACATCTTCATTATCTTTTTCCCCCTTTTCGTGGTCTGGTCGTCTCGACAGAAGGTCGGCCTGGATATGAGTGCGCACAGGTTGGTGATGAAGGGTGAAATCATAATTGGACAGTTCGGATATCCAACGAGCTTGACAGCAATTGAGTTTTTGAGGTTTACAAAAGTAGGTAAGGTTTTGGTGATCTGTCCAGATTTGAACAGTAGTAGGTGCACCCATAAGGTGGTGGTGCCATTTAGAAAGAGCTGTCATAATGGCAAGTAATTCATTCACGGTTGTAAATCTCATAGTTATGCTCGGTAGGAGTGAGGGATTTAGAGAGGAAGGCAATTGGGCACCAGCAATTATCTTGATATTGGGAAAGGATGGCACCGAGAGCGTGACCAGAACTGTCTGCTTCAACACGATAAGGGTCGGAGTCAGTTGGAATGGTGAGAACTGGGGCAGAAGTAACAGCAGCTTTAAGAGAATCAAACACGCATTGTTGTTCATCAGTCCAAGTCCAGTTGGTATTGCCTGTGAGGATATTCAAAGGTTTCGCAATGTCTCTGAATCCATGGATAAAATGGCGATAAAAGTTGGTAAATTCTAAAAACAATTGAAGTTCTCGTTTACAGGTAGGGGTTGGCTATTGCAAAACACCTTGAACCTTGACTGGGTCCATACGAACTTGTCCATCGGAGATGATAAGCCCGAGGTACTCAATCTCTGTGTGTTCAAATTTACATTTCTCTGGTTTTAGGTAGAGGCAGTGTTGGCAGAGTACTTGGAGTACATGTGCAACTATTTGATGATGTTCTTTGAGAGTCTTGGTGAAGATAAGGATGTCGTCAAGATATACCAAGACCTTTCCAGCCATATTGAGGTCATGGAGAATGTCATTCATGAGATTCTGGAATGTGGTCAGAGAATTAGTGAGTCTGAAAAACATCACTGTAGGTTTGAAGAGACCGTGATTCGTGAGAAAAGCTGCTTTCCATTCGTCTCCTTCACGAATGCGAACATTGTTGTAGCCCCAGCATATAGTACATCGAGCTTAGTAAAATACTTGGCCCCCTTGAGTTTATTGACGAGTTCTGATACGAGAGGTAAAGGATATTGATTCTTAATGGTAATTGCATTGAGGTGTCAATAATCTTGAACAGGTCACAATCTGCCATCTGTCTTTTTGACAAAGAAGAATGCTGAGGCAAAAGGTGATTTGAAAGGGCGAATGTGACCTGAGCGTAGGTTTTCCTCAAGAAAGACATCCAACTCCCATTGTTCTTTAGGGCTAAGATTATAGACTTTGCAGCTAACAACATGATCTCCAGGGGTAAGCTCGATAGCATGATCCCAAGGTTGTCGCTCAGGTAGTTCGTCAAATGACTCTTTACTAAAAACGTCCTGGAATTCATGATAGCTGGGGGGAACAATCTCCTCAAAAGATTTGGGTTTTGAAGATTTAGATGCTTCCTCTGCGAGTTGTTGAGATGTGGTTGTATGGGCTTGTATGTGTTGTCCCCTTTCAGCTTGATACTGGAAGAGGTCAAAGGCAAAGATTCAGTCTCCCTCCTTGATTTCTCCACTTGGGAAGGTTTCAACTGTATCGGGGTCTTGCTCCATTTCCGGCTTAGAAAGAAAGAGAGATAGCTGACATGTCTTGGGGCAACAGTTGAACTTCACTGTACCAATTTGCCAATCAACAGTAGGATTGTGGAAGCATAACCAAGGAAGAGGTCACTTTTTTCCAGGTCCGTAACACCAAACGTGATTCATTCCGAATAGTCATTCATAGAGTAACATAATGGGTTATCGCCCCAGCCTTGTTCAAAGTTCCATCTGCATTATAAACTGGAATTGGGCGTGACAGAGGACGAGTATTTAATCCTTTAGCTCAGACAAACCCAGCATCAATTGACAACCCAGTACATCTGCTATCTACAAGAGCACAGAGAGAGAATTGTCGGTGATTGTCAAGAGTGGTAAGTTGTGGGTGGAGTACGAGTGAATTTCCAGACCCATGAATAAAGTGTTTGGGGCCATGGAGTTCTTGGATAGCTTCTGCAGCATCACCAGGTAAAAGACGGTTGAGCTCTTGCAAAACCACTTCTGTAGCCTCTAATTGTCATTGAGGATGAGTTAATATTCGTAAGAGCATGATAGCTGTTACGGTTTTTCTCCTATGCAATCGCCTTTACCTTTTCTGTTTCCCACGACGAGTACATCTTTTCCTAGGATACTTTCGGACGATATGGGATTGCGCCTTACTTCTTGTTTCTCCTACCAGTTCTCTATTTGTTTTACTTTGATTCATTCTATAATTTCCCATTCTTGTTCTTCGGACAGTAACCTCCTCGGCTGACTCTCTCTTATGTCAGTCTCGTAGTTCCTTTTCCTCATTTAGTCCTAGGTGACGCGTCCTTTTACCTAATCATTCTTCTCCCTTCTCTGAAGTTCTTCGCTTACGCGTCCCCTAGTACTTATAACTGACCGCCTGTACTAGTAGCTCCTTACACTCGTTCTGCGCAATACTAGCGTATTCTTGTGTCCAGACGTCCGATTGACTCTGCACATCGTCCATTGTCCTCAGTCCCTCGAAACCTTTGCATCTTAGATCCTTCGCTTTCGTTACCTTCTCAGACGTTGTGTCTCTTCGTGAGTACCTCCTGAGAAGTACAAACCCTTCGAGTATTCCTTTGTACGCTTCGCGTAACAATAGCTCGGAAGGTAGGTTAGTCACGAAGACAATTGGCATACCAAGGTGAAGTCCAAGGATACTTTCTTGATATAGAGGGGGATTCAAAGAAATGCGCTGTGGTTGGTCTCGGGCTAAAACAGGGCTCATTCTTAGATTCATTCAAAGGTACTGTACATGAAGGTTGAGTTGAGTCTTGGACCGAGATTGAACCTCTGGTCGGAGAGGGCATGCTACCTTCCAACCTCTTCAAAAACCCTTTTCAAATTCTTGCTTCTCTTCTTCATCAAGTTCTGAAACCATATGATGAATCCGTTGAACACGACCAGCTCGGGGTTGGGTGCAGTCTTTGGCAAAGTGACCTTGTCCACCGCAGTTGTAACAGACTTGGCAGCCACGGGACTTGCCAACGTCCATCGGTTGGCCTTGTTCACCAAAAACAATGCCAGTTGAATCCTGTTTTTCTCCAGAACCAGCAGTGGGGGCAGGAATGTCACGCAGAGGGAGTTGGGGGACAGGGATTGGACAAGTATATATAGTGGAAGGACGATTGGTGGAAATTGGGGGAACTCTCCCTCTGTAACAATTTTCCTGTGACTTTCCCGTTTTCTTTAATAAAACTACAAAGGTGTTAAGGTCTCGGGTCTTGTGCATATGAAAACTGCATCTGCAAAAATGCAGGAGTCTACATTGGCCTATGTTGTATATGTAACACCAGTTGCACCCATCAACATCCCCCCCCTTACATAGTATGATGTAACATACTTAGTTTCTATGCCACACTATGGTAGCACACTATTACATAAGGTCACAGCATCCAACACATCAACATAGTTCACTATAGTTAATTGTTGTCATTTACCATTTTACTCTATACACTCTATAGTCCATGGTAGGACTTACTTGAACCAAATGAATAGCCATAAACAAATCATGAATTTATTTCAATATTACTTTACACAACTTATGTATAGCATACTTAAAGCTAAAATCACACAAGGGGCAGGACATGCAAGAGGAACACCGATGGATGGGGACAGTACGCCAAAGGTGGGTGAGATGCGAGAATGGGTGAGACGGCACAAAGAGAATGGGCGCAGGGGTGGTACTTACCTTCCCATCATGTCCTCGTCGCATTACTGCATGCATTGTGTCGTCGGCGGTCATCGCATCTGATGGCACAGGCGCAGTGGTGCCGTCATCGTCATCATCGCATTGTCCAAGTCATCATGTCTAGTGGCAGCACAATGGTGTGCTGTTGCATTGCATCGTTGTCTGAGTTGTTGTGTCTGGTGGCACCTGCACAACACCATGTTTGGTGGCATGCCGGGGGCGGTGGTGCCAGCTGACTCGTCACTGTCAGTATTGTGATTGCATGCACTGTGTCACGTCACATCGTTGCCTCTACTGGCACGGGCATGGTGATGTCGTGTCGTCATCGTTGTCATGTCTGGTGGCACGGGCACAGTGGTGCCAGTGTGCACATCACGTCGCGTGCTCGTCCTCGTCGCCTCTGGTGGCATGCGCATGGTGGTGCTGTCACCATCACATCAGGTGACACGGGCACAGTGGTGCCATTGTCGTCATCATTGTCATTGTCGTTGTCGTTGCTGCATGCATTGCATGCATCATGTGGCACAGGCTGGTGGCATTGATGTCCCGTTGTTCCTTGCCGTTGCCGTTGTTGTGTGCATCGCATGGCGGCGTCGTTGTCGTGTCAGGTGGAACAGGCACAGTGGTGTCATTGTCGTTGTCGTTGTCGTTGTCATTGTCGTTGTCGTTGTCGTTGTCATTGTCGTTGTCGTTGTCGTTGTCATTGTCGTTGTCGTTGTTGTTGTCATTGTCATTGTTGCTGTACGCATTGCGTGTGTCGTGTGGCATCGTCATCGCATCTGGTGGCATGGGCTGGTGCCATCGACATGCCATTGTTGTTGCTGCTGCACGCATCGCATCTGGCCGTCATCATCATCTTTGTGAGGGAGAGGGAGAGGGGTGGAGGGGTGGTGGGTACTGTGAATGGGTCGAATCAGATGTACTTAGCTTTTTTTGTTGTTGAGTGAGCAGATGCATGCCAATGGACACAGAGGGTGGTGCCATCATCGTCGTCGTGAGGGAGAGGGCTGGAGGGCCAGTGAGTACAATGAATGGGTTGAATCAGACATACTTGATTTTTTTTTTTTTTGTTGAGTGAGTGGGTGTGCACGAATAGTGCTGTCAATGTGGTGTGAGCACATGCATGGGTAGTGACATGGGTAGTAGCAGGGGTGTATGGTTGTACATTGAACAGCATTGTCACATGCACCATTTTGGACTTAGTGAAAATTTTCAACCCACTGATCTAGTATGTAGTCATATATCTGTTGTGCCGATAATTTATTGTGGTGCTGTGGCCTAATGGTTAATGTGCCTTTGCTGCTGTTTTTGGTAACTACAGGTGGTCATGAGTTCGACTTCTGGCGTCAACACAATTCTTTATTGTGACTTGTGTGTTCCCCTTATATATACATGTACTCAACATTAATGAATTTGATTTTTAGATTACCTATGTAGACATTGTGGTAAGTATGGGAGGCTATGATAGTCAATGTAGTATATGGTAGGAATGTGAGTATGACATGTGACGACAGCAGCAATGTAACTATGGCATTACTACCATGAGTTTTCCTTTTTACAGATGTGTCTTCCATGGCATGAACTATAGTGGGATTCATGTTATTTTTGAGAATGTTGATAAGGTGGTCTGTCTCTGGGGTGTTCGGAGGAATAGTGGTAGGATATCCAGCGTCACTCAAGATCTGTTTGAAGAGACTAAAGTACTGGTCCGTAAGAATGGTTCCCTGCTTGAATTGACAGAGACAAGCTTGTGCGTCTGCCCTCTCATTGATAGGGGCATAAGCCTCTTTGAGTGTGATGATGAAGTCTGGCCAATGGCAATAAGAGGGATCATGCAAGGATTTAGCAAGTTCGGTTTTACTACATGCTCCAGACCATGTCGCAGCTGAACCCTCGTTCATGTACAAGCACATTCCGAGAACCTTCTGCTCATCCGTGGCTCCTCGGATATAGGCCCAGTACGTCTCAACATGGCGAAACCAATCAGTGAATTTCGACTTGTCTTCTCCAAAGGTGGGAGGTTTGGTTGGCTTAAAGCTAGCCATGAGGGGAAGTGAGATATTGCCCGTTGTCTTCTTTCTAGACAAGACGACGAAGAACCAACCAAAATAGGTGATCCCCAGACAACGTGTCTTGTCTCCATGGGCTAGAACACTTTGCTCAAGGGAAGTACAAGAAGTGTACCCTTGGCAGAGTTAGAGGTAATGGATATGATTCTGAGTAGGAAGGGAGATTCTAGTGTACCAGGAGCTGTGGTTTGTTCGCCAATCCTCCACGTAAGTTTACAGATTGGTTGTTAAAGATGGTTTCAGCTAATAGTCTGGTTAGTAAGGGTGATCTTAGGTGGATTACACACCTAGTAAGCTCAAGATAATGGCAATGGGTTGCCTTGTAACTGTGGAAACTTGTACTTGGATAGTACTAAGGTAGACAATTTGGGAACTTGGCCTAGGTTTCACCTAATGCTAATGATTTGTGTGTAGGAAACTCCTGGGAATGGTGCGTCCAGAGGGGGTGCTTAGGTAAGCAGAGGGTCGTGTTAGGTTGCTTAGTCACTCTGCCGGTTATGGCAACTTGGTCTTGTTGTATACTAAGGAGCTACAATGAAAGGTCGAAAGTGTAGACTTAGGCTAATCCCTTAGGATAGTAAGTCCAGGTGAGATAGGCGTAGGAATCCTGTAGGTAGGTTGTCCTAATGAGCCCTAGCAAGGGTCTGCTAGGGGGATGGTGGGTAGTTGACTTCACGATACACTTAGTAGACTCAGAAGGGTTATTATAACTCAATCTTATTGTCTCAACTAAGGAGTAAGCAAGTTTGGCTTAGAGAGGCGAAGTGTAGCCCTTATTTGGTACTACAGGATGCTTAGGTTGCTTACTAATAGGGACCAGATGCCTTTTGTTGCCCAAAAAGGGGTTTCTCCCAAAAGGATAGTCTTAGAAACTTGTCCTTTATTTAGGTACAAGTTCTAATAGCCTAGTAGTAGATCT